>JAULAV010000092.1:693931-758539 GCA_030789695.1 Scilla litardierei
CAAAAGTTGTAGTTAGCTCCAGGGTGCGTGGAGTTTCACTACGAGAATTATGAAGTGACTAGAAAAATCTCTTGAAAACTATTTTGAAGATAGTTAAAAATTATTTCGAAATCTTTCATGTGTGTGTGTTGTCTACTTGATATGGCTTTGACAAATATCCTAGAAGACACGACACACTCACACTAGACTCTGAACATGTCTTTGGCAGTTTAGTCAATCTTGATGAAGTGCAGATGAGCTTCTCTTTGAGCTTCTTGCTTTGTTTGAGCTTGAGCTTCATCACTTGAGTTTTAGCCATGTTCGTCTTTGTCGTGGAGCGTTGATGCGTGCTTCTTGGAGTATCAGTAGAGCTTCACGAAATCTGTATACTTAAAGTGTAGTGTAGTTAGTATACTAAACATTCATTTGGTGTGCTCATCATCAAAATTACTTAGGGGTGGAATTCAATTTCCATCACTCTCCCCCTTTTTGATGATGACACCCAAATGCAAAATTGGAAGCAAGACATATATGAATGATATTACAAGTATACTTACTCCCCCTGCTTTGATGCGGTACTCCCCCTGCATCGAAGCTATTAGAAATACAATACACATTTTTGCATTATACATTTTTCTCCCCCTTGTCATCAACAAAAAAATAAAACAGTAATTTCTATGGATCAATAAGAGGAATTCAATTCCATATGCCTGCAATGGAGATGTTAGTTCATAGAACAACTAAGTTTGGCATAGCAGATAATTTCATAGTAGCTAGCATCACACAATAAAAGTTATTACAAACCATAGTTTAAGAGAACATTGTTTTTGAAAAGAAAACCAGTGTTTTTGAAGTAGAAGTACATGAAACTAAGGGTGACCGCTGTTCTTTTTCAGTTCCTTGATCTCTTCAAGGATCATAACAAGCGTCTCCTCAGTCATCTTCTTGCTTTGCACTACGATTTCCTTGAGATCATCCACCTTTTGATTGAGATCTTCAAATCCTTTCTCCTGTGAGATCTTCAATTTTCCAATCCTTTTCAGGAGCATCTCCTGAAGTTCAAGGATGTAAGCAGGAACTTCTTCTTCTTCCTCGCCGCTTCCCTTTTCTTCTTCTTCACTTTCTTCATCAGAATCTGAAATTACAACCTTCTTACCTCGCCTTGAGGATGATGATCCTCCTTCGGTAGCGATTTGCTCTTCAGGGACGTTCTCTTCAAGGTCATGATGGAGATTCATTCTCCCAAGAGCATGAACATCAAAGACACGAGCAGGTTCTAGAATGGTTGTTTCATGATCCAAAGGCACGTTAAAACTAATGAATAGAATGGTCAGATAGTGCCCATGAGAAAGAGTTGAGGAAGGTCTGTCAGATGAAGCTGAAAGTAGAATGGAATCCATGATGACTTTAGCCCAATTCACACGAATGTTACCAAGAATGGCATAGATGCATTTAGCTTGTTTTTCAGAAAGGATAGCATGACTTCCAGATTTTTGAGTAATGTTATACGACAGAATATTAGCTAAGATTCTCGCCGGATAGCGAAGATGGCTACAAGGAAGTTTGGTCTGAAAGTGTTTACCAGGTAGATACATTCTCTCTAGGATATTCTCGTCAGTCATCTCAATTTTCTCGAGGATCATACCGGAGTATGGGATTCCTAAGGCTTCACCTAGGGATTTTACAGTTATTGCAAGTTTGGTATCGAGAACTTTAGTAATGAAACGACTTTTTACGAGATCATAATCCATGTTTGCATAAAAGAGATGAATAAGCCTAGGATAACACATATACACATTTTCTGAGGAGAACAAATTTGCTAAGTTCTGGAAATCTAGCAGACTGTCAATACCGTAATTGATAACATCATTGAGTTTGACAAATCTTTCATGCAAGATAGGTTTCTTAGACACTTTAACAAAATGTTCATAGGTAGTTGATTTGAAGAGATATGGTAGAATGATTTCTTTTTCAGAATCAACATTAGGAGTAGCAATCTTTCTCTTCTTAGGAAAAGCTCCTTTGAAAGGCATCTAGATAGAGTAAAACAACAACAACAACAAAAATATTTTACACTACTAGATAACCAAGAGAAATGAAGTAACAAAGTTCATGAAAGTAAAAGTTTTTACCTTGGGTAAAAGAAAAAGAAATTACTCCAAAAAGTCCAAGCCTCAAGATGAAAACACAAGGGAGGAGAGGGGAAAAGGAGGTAGTCGGCTACCTCTAGGGTTTTCTTGGGGTTTTAATTGAAGAGATGAAGAGATGAGAAGAAATAGGAGCCTTTAGATCTATATTTGGGTGGCTAGGATGGGTTTTAGACTTTAGTGGGTAAGTTGTCTTAACGGATCTTGACCCAACCACTCAAATAGAACCCAATAGAAGTTAGTCAAAAAAGAGGCAACCCAGAATTTTACGCACTGGTAGTCGACTCCCTCCTGTAGGTAGTCGACTCCCTACTGGGTTGAGTCGTTTTCTCATCCCGGAAAAAGTTTGGTCCAGGTTGAACGAGCTCTTTTAACAAAAAAAACAAAAAAAATATTTTAAGCGATAAAACAACAATCATGCATACAAATTTAACTTATTTCAACTCATTTAAATAATTATAAAATAAATAAAAGCATTTGTTCCGATTTAGCCGTTTGACTTCCTGAATTTTCTTCATTGTCTTCCTCCTTTTAGAGCACCTGAAAGATAAGCGTTTTATGGTACTCTTTTGATTTTGAGTCCGAGGAGTTAGTCTTTAGGAAACCAAACCCAATACGGTTTAGTTCCTTCATGAACAATATACTTATAATTTTTATTAAAATGAATCTGTTGAACAAAGTTAGTAGCGTACCTTTCTTTTTGCTGATCAGATAATCTTTTTGGTACCCAGATGCTTAAAACATTATCATTAGTATGATGCATCCTAGTGTGCTTAACCCGTTTCTTGGTATGATGAGAGTCATAGCCAAGTCCGGTTTTGCTAGATGATAATTTTTGATTATCTATTATATTATCTAGCTTCCCTTTTCCTTTATTGAAGTTCTCAATAATTTTCATCGTAGCGTCGTATTTATTTTTGACGGTTACGAGAAGATTATTCAGACTTTCAACCTTTTCATTTACTAGCAAAATATCCTTTTGTAAAAGATCATTTTTCTCTTTAAGAAGGCTATTTTCTTTAATAACTTCTTCCTTTTCTTTAGTCTCTCTTTTAGCAATTCTAAGTGTTTTCCTATGTTCTTTAATGAGCTTTTCATGCATTTTGCATAGCTCTTTATATGCTCCCCTATAGTCCAAGTCTTCATCATCGCTTGACGATGACTCATTATCGCTAGATGAATCATGATGCGAGCTTACCTTGGAGGATGTAGATGCCATGAAACATGTGTGTGCTGTCTCTCTTCTTTCATCATTATCTTCGTCTGAGGATTCGTCGGATGAGGAATCGTCGCTCTGATCGAAGGCTGCATAGGCTTCTTTCTTTGGTCGTCTAAACTTGCTTCTTGCATTGTTTCGTCTTTCATTATTCTCTTTGTTCTTCCCACGATCTCTGGAATCACGGTTGTTTCTTTCCAATGGACAGTCTCTCTTGACATGTCCTGGTTTATTGCAACCAAAACAGATAATACCGTTAGTGGGTCTAAAAGATCATTTTCCATACTTACTTGTGATGAACTCTTTAAAGTTCTTTGAGATGAACGCGATGTGATCTTCTTTGTCCGTGTAATCGGAATCTTCTTCTTGAGCTTTGAATGCAAGATTTTTCTTCTTTGGTTTTTCTTCGATCTTCTTGTCTTCTTCAAGCTCGATCTCATATGCCATGAGATTTCCCATCAGTTCTTCGATGGTGAGATCCTTCACATTGTGAGCTTCTCGAATGGCCGTGGTCTTTCCTTTCCATTCAGGTCGGAGTGATCTTAGTATCTTCATTACCTGTTCATACTCGGAAAGTTTCTTTCCTAGTCCTGCAAGCTCGTTTGTAATGTTAGTAAAACGAGTATTCACATCGGTGATACTCTCTCCTTCTTCCATTTTAAAAGTTTCGAATTTTGAATGTAATACATTTATACGAGATTCTTTTACCTTTTCTGTACCCTCGTGACTTACCTGAAGAGTGTGCCAAATTTGATGTGCTGTCTCACATTGGGAGACTCGATTGAACTCATTTCCTGTAACAGCGCAAAACAAGGCATTCATTGCTTTTGCATTGAGATTAGCTTTCTTCTTATCATCGATGGACCATTTTCCAAACTCAACGTCGGTGGGTGCGATGTACGGGACTTTGGTGATAGTCCAAGCTTCAATGTCCAATGACTCTAGATGAGTCTTCATTCGGATCTTCCAGCTGGCGTAGTTGGTTCCGTTGAATAGAGGTGGTCGCATAGTGTTCAGTCCTTCGGAGTGAAAAGAGGTTGACGCCATCACTATTTGTAGCCTCGCTCTGATACCAAGTGTTGGATCCTGTGGATGGCAAACAACACTAGAAGGGGGGTTGAATAGTGTTGTATAAAGATAAAACTTTTTCGTTCTTTAATCAATCAACACAAAACAGAACCTTCTAATGTTGCCTAAGAAACCAAGTAGAGCGATCTACGCTTGGTTCTTAATCAACAATATAATTTAAAGTGCACAGCGAAAATTCACAGCAGGTAGTCGACTCCTTATGAACAGTAGTCGACTCCCAGAGTATATGTTAGAGCAAATAAAGTTACAGATGCAAATCTCAGCGTATAGAAATAGGATTGATATTTGCTGAAGATAGAATAAATGCAAAGATAATCAAACACAGAAAATGCAAGCACAAAGACAAGGATTTTTATCCTGGTTCCCCGCAACCCGGGTACGTCCAGTCCCCGACCAATCCGGTACGAGATTTCCACTATCTGCCTTGGCAAATACAAGCACCTAACTTCACTCGTTAGGATTTCCAACGACCTAGCCTTGACCAGGATTTCCGAACACAACGCCTAGACTTGTCTAGGGTTATACCCTTGCCTCACAAACCGAGGACTTTCCAACTGGCAACAACTAGACTTGTCTAGTGTTCCAACAAATAGCACAATGAGAAATTTTGTCCAATACTCTACAACAAGTGATAGAGATTGGAAATACACCCGATTCTATAGCCAATCAAAAGATAGACAATGTGTAGTGGCTTAATAGAATGATAGTCTAGATCACACAAAGATACGAGATAAGTTCTTTGTGATCTAGAGCTTTTTCAAAAATCCTTCAAATAGAATTAAAGAGAAATAATAGAGAGGATTTTGAAAAACAACTTAGCCAATAAAATAATAATATGATCTTCAAAAGAGTTAGAAAATATTGCAAGATCAAACAAAACTGAAATTAAAATTGGCTAGAGAAAAAGAATGAGAGAGCTTTGATTCACGAGAGCTTTTGCAAATTTTGATTTTCAATAATCTTGTATTTTTCACAAAAGAATTAAGCTCTATTTATAGGGAAAAACTGGAATTTGAAATTTGAATTTCGTTTGACTTTTGTCCCAAAAATTTCGGAGTAAATCACTCAAAAGAATTTAAAATTCAAATTCAAAACGTTTGAAAATTTCCAGCAGGTAGTCGACTCCCTCTATAGGTAGTCGACTCCCAGAGGAGTCTAGGAAATTTTCATCCCTGAGAAGTAGTCGACTCCCTACTTTTGGTAGTCGACTCCCAGAGGAGTTTTTCCTGTTGTTCTAGTCAAAAGTTGTAGTTAGCTCCAGGGTGCGTGGAGTTTCACTACGAGAATTATGAAGTGACTAGAAAAATCTCTTGAAAACTATTTTGAAGATAGTTAAAAATTATTTCGAAATCTTTCGTGTGTGTGTGTTGTCTACTTGATATGGCTTTGACAAATATCCTAGAAGACACGACACACTCACACTAGACTCTGAACATGTCTTCGGCAGTTTAGTCAATCTTGATGAAGTGCAGATGAGCTTCTCTTTGAGCTTCTTGCTTTGTTTGAGCTTGAGCTTCATCACTTGAGTTTTAGCCATGTTCGTCTTTGTCGTGGAGTGTTGATGCGTGCTTCTTGGAGTATTAGTAGAGCTTCACGAAATCTGTATACTTAAAGTGTAGTGTAGTTAGTATACTAAACATTCATTTGGTGTGCTCATCATCAAAATTACTTAGGGGTGGAATTCAATTTCCATCACACCTATCACCTCCTCGGGTGATGTAGCTGTGGGATCATCACCAATGGCTCTGGATCCACATCGATAGGCTGCTACGCGTGGTGATGGCACAAGCACTCTCCCTGGGGTTCTTCTCTGACTGAGCGGGGAGCTTGCCTTGGGACCGCGCCATCTGACTCATCTGCTCCTTTAGCTGATCCACAGTGGTGGAAAGTTCCTTGCTGCGGGCCGCATGGTCTAGATTGAGCTTTGCCTTCTCCTCAATGAATATCTCCAAGGTGGCCTCCAAGGTGGCCTCCAAGGAGGATTTCAGCTGAGCTGGAGGAGGAGCTGGCAAAGCTAGCTGCTGCTGACACTGCAACTGGTACCCTGGCAGTCTATAGGGGGCATACGACCTCTGCCCAAACTGCTGCTGATGTGGTTGCTGCTGCTGATGATACTGTTGTTGCTGATGGGGCTGCTGCTGCGCTCTGCTGCTATTCCCGTACTGGAAACCAGGGTGGTTTCTCCAGGACGGGTTCCCATAGGCTCCCATGTTTCCTCCTCTGTCATCGGAGGTGTAGTTGGCCTCATCTGTTGTTGTAGGAGGTGCCTGGTAAGAGTAGTTCCCGCCATTGGGTCCCTAATCTACGCACCTCTCATAAGCGGCATATGTGTTGGTGGGGGGTGAGCTGGGCCTAGCATCGAGTCGGTGCTCCATTCGGGTTAGCTGCTGAGTAAGGGAATCGAGACGGCTATCAATAATCGCCGCCTCACTGACTTCATATTGCCCTCCTCCTGGGGTTTGGCAATAGTCGGGGTAGACCTGTCGTCCCCAATGTTGGTTGTTGGATGCCATGGCCTCAAGGATCCTCATGGCTTCAACTGGCTCTTTCCCCGTTATGGCTCCATTTACTGTAGCATCAACTATCATCCTTGTGTCCGAACGCATTCCATTGTAGAAAGATAGGACTAAGTCCCACGTGGCAATGCAGTGGTTTGGACACTGATGCTAGAGGTCCTTGTATTGTTTCCAGGCCTCATACAAAAACTTATGGCCCCCTTACTTGAAATTGGTGATTTGGTTCCGAAGACGCAGCTTCTTCGAAGGGGGGAAATATTTGGTGATGAAGGCCTCCACCAGCTGCTCCCATGTCGTGAAGGTACCGGGCGCTTGGGACGTCAGCCAATAATGGGCCTTATCCTTCAAGGTGAAGGGGAAGAGCCGCAACCTGATCGCATCATCGCTGATCCCTTGCATCTGGAATGTGGAGCACTTGGCTAAGAATGCCTCCACGTGGTGACTGGGGTTCTTATGTGAGAGCCCGTGGAAGCAGTCTTGTTGCACCAGCAGGTGAGCCCTGTCTTTAGCTCGAAGTTGCCATCGCGGATCGACGGTATGGTCACTGAGGAAGTTAAGATGGTTCCAGGCTTCATGAAATCCCGGATCAATTCTGGTGGAATGAGAGGAAGCGGTCCTATGGGAGTCTCAGCCATCGCTACTCATCTATTTCTATCTGTTGCGAGTCGCCTTGTAGTCGCCTCTATCTCAGGATCCAAAGGCAAAAGATCTTCCCCTCTATGAGAACGTGTCAGTATGCAAAATAGAGGCAATCAAGAAAACCGTGGAACTCGTTAGCAAAAAGGAGAAAAGATAGTAATAAGAGAACAGAAAGAAAAATAAAAAGAAGTGGTGGGGTGTCGAGTGTGGATGGAACCAACGCACTCCAACCAAAAGCTAAAGTAAACCGTTACCTCCCCAGCAACGGCACCAAATCTTGTTCCTCGCCCGCGATGCACAGACGAGAACACCGCAAGTGGACGGTGCGTTATAGTATGTATAGAATGTCGAACTCTAGGGAGGCAGTCGTCTAACGCTTAGCTTTTTGTGGAAGGAGGAGAATGTGTGGTCGGGGTTGTCACGTGTGATTTGGTTGGTTGGTTGAGGTAAGTGGAATTGACTAAATATTAAACGTCTAGGGCTTTCAGGATTCCCTGCCATGGCCTTCAGTAATGGATTTTGGGTCAATTGATCCTCCGTCGAACGATGGATTAGGGTAGGAGTGCCACATCCGGAGATGGGAACGGGCGTTAAACTCTCGTCGTCACGCTCGTCTAACGCATCCCTACATGAAGCCGTGCTTTCGCTATCGGCCTAATGCGGGAATGCGTGCATTATGCTCAACACTTGATCCCGCCTTGCAATCCATAGGCACTCGCGTACTCTACGAAATGCGACGCCATCCTATGCTTGATTCTAGCGGTCGGGCTACTTTCGTAGTCATCGGCTAGCAGATTGGGGGTTAGTGGTCTCCCCCGGCTCTTGAGTCACCCTCGTGAGCACGAACCCCAGAAAACGGCCACTAATCCCAAATCGGATTCGTGGGGATTCTCCCTAGGATATGGAGTCGCTTCCGCGGTCCTCCAATCCTGAGGCTAATCTCCCAAAACCCATGTTCAAATCACCATAGAGAGACCTTAGATTCATCCAACAGAGGTCTAACCCAACATCCAATCCCTAAGCTCCTAGGGATCCTCCCTAAGCCCTAGAAACCCACTACTCTAGCATGGCAAAAGCTCTAAATATGATAGCAATAGAGATAGGCATATCTACGCAGTCAAATTGCATAAAATCAATTTCAATAGAGAGAGCAAGAGATATAAGAGCGATGCTAAAGAAATCAAAGAAATCCAACCACAAACAAGTAAATAGATTGCAAAAGAATTTACCAAAAAAGAGAGCACCAAAATGGCTCTAAGTGTCTTGCTACAGAAAATAAAGCTTAACCTACTTCTAAAAAGCGTCTAGTATTTATACAAAACGGTTTCGGTTTGGGTTTTACAAGAAAACCAACCCGAAACCCATCAACTTAAGCCTAATTTGGAGTCTGCCGATATGGCGCTCGGGCGAGCACAGTGCTCGCTCGCCCGAGCGCCACCTTGAGGGGCATCGTCTTGGGCTCGTCTTGGTGTTTGGGAAAGGGCCGCTCGGACGAGCGAGTTGAGTCGCTCGCCCGAGCGTCACCTCGCTCCCCCGAGCGATGGAAGCTCCGAATTTTCCAGAGATATGGTCATGAAAAGATGGGCTCTACTGACAGCTGGCTCAGGCAAGCGACTTGGTCGCTCGGGCGGGCGACCAAGTTGCTCGCCCGAGCACCCTCTTGAAGACCTGGGCCGCTCCTTGGCATGTCACAGCTCGACCGAGCGCGTGACGCGCTCGGCCGAGCCATCTGGCATTTTCTTCTACTCTTCAACTCCTCTTCTCCATTCTCCTATTCTCCTCTCTCCTCCTCCATTCTCCTCTTCTCCTTTCTTCTTCTCCACTTCTTTGGCTCCCTTGGGTCGTTGTGGCGAGGCGAGGTGGGTTTCGGCGTCTAGGTTGTGTCCAAAGTCATGTATCGCTCCGAATCGCGCCGAATTCCCTGAAAACATATAAAACATCGAAAGAATCAATAATATCGAGAAAAGCACGATCTAATACGAAAATATGGATTCGGGCGATCGAAACGACATGGAAATGCATGGTAAAAACATAGACAGAAACTATAAACACAATAATCATCATATAATTTACTTGAATCATTGGTACATGCTTTGAGAACCAAAAAAATTAAACCCATAAATTGTCTTAAACAAATTTTTCTATATTCATCTTTTTGGAATAAACATTTAAGCATAATGTAGGGAGACAACCAACATAGGATACCATGATGTGAAATTTCGGGTCTTTTGGAGTTGAGGTGTGCTAAGTGGTTACTTCATTTACCGTATGTCACACGCATTGCTCAACGAACCCCTAAAATCTGGTTACTAGCCGATGGTATCAAAAATATTTTCATATTTTCATTCTCTTTTTTTATTGGCCACTTTTTGCCAATATTTCTCTTTGTTTTTATTTTTCTTTTACAGTGTTGTTGTCTCAAAATAGTGACACATGAAGGCATCTACGTATTCGACTCATATTACATAATTCATACAAAATGAATCATATTTATAAGTGTAAAAAACAATCAAAAAAATTCAAAATTTTTAGAGCCTAAACATTATCCAACAATTTAAACATTATCCAACAATTTTCATAAGTTACATGATTATATCAACTCAAAAAATATTTAAACAATTAGGCATGCTAACAATGAACAATCAATCATACTTGATTTAAGTATGGAAATTCTTCATTAACATAAAATGTCAACATTAAAATCATATTTAATATTTCTAAGATTTCTAACAAATTTCATACCAAAAGCTCATCAAAAATTTCAACTATCAATGATAAACAGTATGAATATCCAAAGACGTTGTCAATGACTCACGTATATGCCTATGCAACATATAAAGTGGCCCATGATGTCATGATCAATCAAATGTCTTGAAAAATTATGAAGGTAAATAATATAACATGTCACATGTATTGTCAACTTCTTTACCTCCATTTTTCCAAGTCATAAATTCATAATCCAATGTGAATCTTTTGCTCCATTAAATATTTCACCATTTCCACCGATATGATATATGATATCACCCGAATCCTGTTGATGCACATGCAAGAGAATATGCACCTTTTGGTACCATTTTTTGGATCTGGAAGTGTTAGCGGATGACTTGCTTTGCTTTATAAGATTTTTAGGAATCCACATGCAATTTTCAGGATAAATACAAGCAAAGTAATCATGCATCACATGCCATCTCTTATTACAATGCCAACATGTAACATTTGAGTGCCTATGATAAGAAGAAGACATGTTCACATCATGTGTGCTAGATGAAAAGCTTATATGTCTAGCAAATCTCTTATTCATAGGTTTCCTAGGCTTTTAGGTAGTTTGCTTCTTTTTATAACATATGCCATGTTTGATAGAATTATTATTAGGCCCATCTAACATATCTTTAAAATTCTTTTGGGTGTTAGTGAATTTTTTTATGTTGCTGTTAAGATTATGATTTTCACTTTCTAGTTCTTTAATCCTAGCCTCATAATTTTTCTCTTTTTTGCTCTTTAATTCACTAGCAATAATGTTTTCTTTAGAATTCTCTTTTTCACATTGTTCTATTTTTTCTGAGTAGCTAAAGATTTTTTTGATTCAAAATTTTAATTTCTAATCCTTTAGAATTTAGCGTACTAGTTTTCTCTTTTATCAAGCTAGATTTATCTTTTTATAATTGTTTAATTATTTCTTCATAAGTAGAGATCTATTGGTTTAAAACTTTAAGCTTTCTTTAGAATTTAAGGGGCTAATTTTCTCATTTAAATCTTTAGCTAATTTAGAAATTTTCAAGTTTTAGCCTAGCTAATTTTTTTCTTGCCACCTTTAATTCAAAAGTCTTGGTCTCTACAGCAGTTTCATCAATGTTATTAACAATCTCTTGTGATATCTTCCACTTAGCAAACATCTCTTCTTTTTCATGATTAGCCATAGCAAGTTGTTCTTTTAAAGATACACGAAGTCTTTTAAGCTTAGCATATTTAGGCGCTAAGTCTTCAAAGAGATCTACTAAATAGTAAATATTCATATGCTTCTTCCATGTCAGCGAACATATCTTCACTAAAGACATGTCATCAAAAACATTAGAGATGTGTTAGATTTCAACTTCTCACTTTCCGACATGAAGCATGTCATGTTGTCCTTCATCGAATCACCCTCAGAAGAGAGCACCTCTGCATCACTTTCTTCCCAAGTGGTTAGCCTTACTTTATTTTTGGCATCCTTTGCCTTTCCTCTTTTTATAAGAGGACAAGTCTTCATGTGTCCCTTTTTGTTGCACCGAAAGCATCTTGGTTTATCCTCATCTCCATCATCTTTTTCTTTATCACTCCAGACTTTGCCAAACTTTCTTTTGTTATTCATCGGGAATTTTTTAAATTTACGCGTAAGGGCATCGATCTCCTCAACACCTTTTGTCTTTAATGCATTCACAATACTTGCAAAATAAGAATTAAAGTATCAAAAAAATTATTTGTACTTCTAAATGATCTGTGATAGTGTGTGATGTGTTTGGACTATGTGCCATACCTAGGATCGAGATTTCAACTAGACAGTGAGTCTGAAAAGAATCCTGCTCTGATACCAATTGAAAAACACCCTAGAGGGGGTGAATAGGGTGTATGGCACGAATTAAAAATTTATCATACAACAAAATCAATCAGAGTGAACACAATCACAGAGTTTTAACGGAGCTGGCTACCTGCATACTCTCCGACCTCAACCCAGAGGATTTACCCTTTTTGATAACCTCAAAAAAAACCTGATCACACTTACGGGTGGTGATCTAACCGTTACAACCTGTCACTATTCCAAGTGATGTCCAAAGTGTTTTGACCACACTTACGGGTGGTGATCGACCTTACACAATAAAGCTCAAGAAAATAACGCTCAATGATAACTTCTGGGTGAAGTTATTCAATGATACAATCTCACTAACATAAAAATCTAACTGATATAAAACTCAAGTATTAAATTAGAGAAATATCACCATAGCGTATTATGTGATATCATGATCGTGTCAGCACAAACGGTTCGTTAATCGGAGCTTTGGATCAAAAGTTATTGCCCTTTGAAGTTCGTTGCTTAATTCAGCTTTCAGACTGTCTATGCGTAAAGCAGCTGACTTTGGCTCATAGGAATCATTAGTCAGGCTCAATGAAATTGCTAGTCTGACTCGGTCAGAATTTGTTACTGGGCGCATGCGTGAGTTGTAGTCTGTGCACAAAGCAGTCAGTAGCTCTGTCTTCCAGAAAATGTAGAAAATAGCCTCGAGCTCAGACAAAATCCACAAAATATCCATTGGAATCGTGAGCTCGTCCTCTTCTACGAAAAAATAAGAGAATATAGGTTTGGATGCTCTTTGAGGGACTTGGGCTTGCAACAAGCTTGATGAAGAAGATGGCTACTTGTATGGTTGATCAATTGATGGAAGATGTGCTCTCTTTCTTGCCCAAAGGAAGTTGATGCTTGGATGCTTGAGATGTGACTTGGAGATCCCTTGGATTTCCTTGGATACGTAACTATGGGCTCTGGGTGCTTATGAATTCATGACTAGGATGATGATCAATGAAACTTGTGGCAAGATGATGAAGAACCCCTTCAATGAAGCATGCGTGACTTCAAGATTGATTGCTCCTCTTGTTTTGTTTGCTTGAGGCTAGTCTTGCATGACTTATGATGATGGATGCTTGGGCTTTGTGGCAAGGAAGCCACGGCCTTGATTGCTTGAAGCTTTGCATGGATAATACTTGGAGCTTTGGCTTGTAGAACTTGAATATCCCCTTGCTGATTGTAGTCGTGAGTTGTACAGAGATTGCTTGATGTTGCTCTTCTTTGTTGATCTCCTTGGTGTGTGAGTTATGAAGAAGAACCCCTTGGCTTGCTTGATGTAGAGATGCTTGAAGATCTAGCCAAGACTTTGCATGAGAGCTTGCGGCAAAGAGAGATGGGGACTTTGGCTTTCTTCCTCTTCTAGCTTGATAGATGAAAGCTTGATGATCTTTGCTTGAGGAGGGATGTTTGTAGAGAGTTAGGGTCGGCTATGAACTTTGGGCAATGGAAAGAGGCCGACCTTGCTTTAGACTTTTTACTTGTAGAAAATATTGCTCTCATTGGGGTTTGAGGATTTGCACATGAGGGGTTTAAATAGGAGAAAACTAAGAGTCCTAATAGTAATAGGATTCATGAGTTGTTTGTTGACTTGATCTCTTTGTGTTTAGCATGTACATGAATCCTAGTTGAACTCAAACTTTTTGTTGCACCTTCACTCTAGTAGCCAACTAGAGTTGTTTGTGCACATAAACTCTTTGAATCCCACTTGCATTAGTACTTTAGAAGTCACCCAAATATGCAATCCTTCATGAACTCTTCCTCCTTCATGATTTGACTTTCTAGATAAATTTAACTAAGTCTTTGCTTAAATTATCTTCTCCTTAAAGTTTTGGACGTGTGCATGAGGAATTTTAATAGAAGAGAACACACGTCCTAATAGCAATCAAACTTCTCTTTGAGATGGAACTCCTCTTTGTGATGGAACTCTTTTTTAAATCCAAACTTTGACTAGTCAAACTTCTAATCTTCATGGTGTATTGAACGTGGATAAATTATTGATGAAGTAGAACTTCTTTGAATTTCTTTGCTCAAATCATTTATCCACCAATTATCTTCTCATCCTTTGACTTTCTAAAAGTATTTGACCAATGTAAGATTACCAAACTATCCATCCATCTTCTACTTGATTTTTGACCATCATTTTGAAGATATAATTCATGGAGAATTATCATGATATGCTTTGGCCATGTATAAAGATCTTTGAGCATCTTTAGGGCTAGGTGAATGATATGGAATTACGAATTTGCCCTTTGGTGAATGTAATCTTGTTTTGATCTGAAAGTCACTCAATAAACATATTAGTAGCATGTAACTTGTTAGTCATCATCAGAATTAAAAGTATAACCTAGTTAGTGGGCTAACTAGGCCAACATAAATGCCATTAAGCAAAGTAATCATGGAACAGTGTATACGATTACATCCTAAATTATCTGGCCAGGAGTGGCACAGTTTACAGGAGTGTTTTGGTCATTTGGACCATCAATTGAAGGGTTCAAGCATTGCAGGCTGGTCCTAAGTATAGATGGCATGCATTTGTATGGGAAATATGCTTTGTGCTTGTTGTGACTACATGAGTGGATGCAAATGGAGGGCTTTTTTGTTACCATTTGCAGGTGGATCGACTAAAAATGTAGAAAATTAGACATTGTTTTTCTACTGCATCTATAGGTTGATACCCAGTGCTCATAGAAACCAAACGATTACCTTCATTTTCAATAGAATAAAAGATATTCCAAGGTCATTACAGGAGGGGTGGTTGGCTGAATTAGACACCATAGGTATTGTCTTCGACATATTATTGCAAATTTCAAGTTGAAAAGATACCGAACAATTACATTGGAAAATCACTTATGGGGGGTTGGCAATGCATCTGACTTGCTAACATATAATGCAATTCGGGAAAAGATTAGAGCAGCGTCCATTTCAGCATATGAATGGATTATTGCGGACTTGGGGGAGGAAACAAGGAGGTGGGTTGTGCACAAAGATGGTGGAAAACGATATTGTATCATGACCACCAATTATTCGGAGAGCTTCAACGGGGTCCTTAAAGGAGCTAGAGCACTACCGATCAAGCGTTGATTGCAAGAACCTTTTATAGGTTAAACAAGTATTTCTACCATCGTCGGCTTGATGAACTCTGGTGGACGACAAATTTCACGCCAAAACAAAGGACATGCTTGGTGCATGGGTCCATGTAACGCCCCGCTTCCCAAAAGACACCGGAAGCGAGAACGTTACGCGGTCCACTTGAACTGGAGCGGTGAAGCTCGAGTTCAATAAGCGTCTGTGATAAAAACACAGATGAGGTTCTTGCATTTGCGATTCAGAACAATCAGAAACATTTCAGAAAAGTAAAGCCACATCCAGAGATAATGTTCGTACACGAAATTAAACAAACAAGCCACAGCAGGGCTAAAAGTAGTAACAGAAAATAAACGTACACGAAAACGACTACAACGTCTGAAAAAGGGAACTGGGAAAGAAGTAAAGTGCGGGGGTCCACTAGTCCTCCGCTAGAAGAGGCACTGCGTCAAGTGCGAACTCCTGACTCTCCAATCTGGCGTCTCGTACTGGTTCTCCTGGTACTCAAGCGCTGAACCTGACATACATCCACAAACATGAATGTATGTCAGCTTAGGGATCTGCAAGAAAAAGTTAGCATCCCAATGCAAAGTATATGACAGATATATAAATTTTAGAAGCATTAATAATTTAAAGAAACGACTGCAGCAATTTGACGTTTAACAACTTTAATGAAGCATGACAAGCACTCCTAACATGCAGTTCTAGACGTTTGCAAGTTTAAGTTGGAATTTTCTCTGAGTTCATTAGCATTTCAATTATCAAGATGATCAAGTTAGTGTTGCAAGTTTTCATGTCAAGAGTTAGCTTTCTAATCTAGGGTTCACGCCTGTAGGTCGTGATGAGAAGGTCGTTCCTCTCACGGGGGCTTACCGTGATTGACGCTAACCCACCGCGTGCGGGTGGTGCTCTTGAGGAGAGTACTTTTCATACGCCTAGTGGCCGCTCAACCCTAACCCCACCCAAAAGTTTGCCGGAACACGAGCCGGCCTAGTCGACTCACACGACATCACGATATCACGATACCGCCTTCGAGGTGCACGATAGTCACGATGTCAAAACTTGTTAAACATGTCCATATTCGCAGAAGTTTGGTGTTATCAACATTATTGCATTTAAGTGACAGTTCTACAAAGCGGAAACAGGTCGAACGACCGTTACCGTAATTTTAAATAATGACGAATATGTCCTGTTTGTTCAACTTGCTACAGAAATGATTTCTTTCTCTTATTGTTTAAAATGGGGATATATCGTATGATATACAGTTGGATCCCAAATTTCGTCCAGATTATCATGGCATCGTTTTCATGCGTCATTTCACGTCTAGTTTTCAAGTTACACATCCAAAATTAAAAGTGACGCAAAAGTTCCGAAACTTCAAAAATTCATATAAAATCAAATACTGCCTGTTTTCGACGTTCTTGGTGTCGTTGGAATCGTCTCGGTGAGTACTACGCTACGGAGGGTTTGGTTCACTGTTTTGGCAGATCACAAAACCAGAATAAGTGTTTCTTGTTCAGAACAGATTTACAACAAACTCCTACGACATCTAATCACCCAGTTTTATTAAGTTTTCTACTTTACGGTGTGGGTTAAGAGTTATAGGGGTAGATCTACTGACCTGAAGTGCAGCGAGGGATCGGATGGTGACAACGGTAATGGCGACGCGTGCAACTCCGAAACAGCGAGCGTCGAGTGTCGGAAAACTGCCGTCGACACGCGTGGAGGCGGCAGCGGCCATCCTGGTTGGTTTGTAGGCAGCAGCGAGGATTACAACGAATCCCCGGGCTGTCAATGCTAGATCTGAGGCTAACGGCGAGGATGGGGGCCGTATCAATCTTATACGCGTGCGTGGCGGCCTTGGGATCAACTGGCGGCCTTGGGGGGGTGTGTTGGTGTTTGCTGCAGGCGGAGGGTGGTTCAAGTGGTGATGGGTCGCGGGGAGAAGGCGCGTGGTGTCGCGTGATGGTGTCGAGGTGAAGAAAGCAGGGAGGAGCAAGTCGCGGAGGTGGTGCTCTTGTGTGGAGGCCGCGGGCGGAGGAGGAGGGTGCAAACGCCGTGAGGGAGGCGCTGGTGGTTTGCGCGGCGAGGGGCGAAGGCGAACGAAGGGGGAGGGGGTCGTGAGCGTTCGGAGCTCGGAGAAGATAAAGGGGGGTCGGGTTCTTCGTGAGGAGAGGGAGAGGTGGTGGCCATGCGGGGGTTTTGCCGGCAAGGAGCTGGGAGGCGCGAGGGGAGGCGTGGCGTGCGTGGTTTGATGAGGAGCTCGCATGGGGAATGACATGAAGAAGACGAAGGAGAAATGGAGGTTACGTGGGAAGAGCATAGGTCGGCGGCTGGCTTAGGTTGTAGGGTTAGAAAGAAATATCCTAAGGTTTAATATACAGGTGGTAGGGTTATAGGGTTGCTGTGTATTGAGGGTAGGGTGAGAGAAATAATCTAGTCTTTATATTTGAATAAGAGATGGGGTTGCTGTACTCAGCCTATAGGGCTTTTTTTATATAAGAGATTGTAGATGCACGTGAGCAGGCCTTTAGGACTTAGGGTTTAATATAAAACTAGGGTGTGGGGTCTGTTTCAAAGGCCAGCACATGAATTGGGTTTAAGGTTTAGACTTATTTTTTTTTGTTTAAAGTCTGATGCAAGAGTACTACCTATGCTAGGTCTAGCTTTTTATTATATTAACTATAGTGTGTAAGTGGTTACCAGGTTGGGTGTCTGCGTGCTGATTTCGGCCTGGGTGTTAACTATAGTCTTGAGGAACTTAGACTTATGTATAATATGGGATTGGGTTGCACACGTGAGTGCCTTGTGTGGGTTTAACATCATTTGGGTTTTAAAAGATGAAAGGGTTTTAAAACATTGAATGTGTTAAACATGGAGTTAATAAGAGGAAATTAAAGGTAATGTAAATAAGGAAAAGTTTGAAAAGAAAACATTAATAGGGAGGAATTTAGGGGTTAATCAATCAATTTAATAATAGGTTTAAATATGGAATAATAGCCCATCAATAGATTTAAATGGGCTCTAATAAGGAAAGACTTTTCAAATGTTTAAAAAGTTTAAAATTTGAATTTTGAATCTTGAAATCAAGAATTTTAAAACAAATTAGAAGAAGAGACATTTAAAATAATTTACAAGGAGGAATAATAATAATAATAATAATAATACGTGTGACGGACGGAAAAAGGATACGGGTACGGAAACGTGTACGGATACGGGGACAGATACGCCTAACTACGGATACGGGAAAGTACACGAGAGAAAGAAAATACGGATAACGCAACGATGAAAACCGGTCGTTACATCGTACCCACCTTAAGGACGATTCCGTCCTCGGAATCTTATCGGCTAAGACACGGGGAAAGACGTAAGGGTAACGCTCGCATCTCTACTAATGTATGCATACTATAAATAACCATCATGCCATATCCAAATAGTATATCTAAGACTATCATCAACCCCAATAGTACTACTACTGAGAATATCAATCAACGTCCATGCTAATAGTAGTAACTATACACATACACACATTATTAATTACGTATTAACATAACATGTTAATATAATATCATCCAATGTCCTATACGGGAAAGTAGTAACACTTTACTACACAACCACATCAATTTTCTAGTTGTAAGTGCGCCGTCACCTTGCACACTCACATTATTACTAATACACAATGTATTACCAAATATCTTATACCCTCACAATCTATAATGATATAGTAACATACGTCACATAAACATACCACTAATAAAAATACAATCATTCTTTGTCAATTAACATTTCAATCATACGATCACTTTTGCATACCGCATATTATTATATACACGTACCTATATATATATCACTATACGTATATACATGCACGTAATACTTTACACCAAACACAGATTTATATACGCCTTACCCCCTAGCACTAGGGTCATCGTAGTCTACCCACCTTAGAATCAAGTCCATCCTCATATTTCCTTAAATAGGCCGACGTAGGGTGAGCGGACTTAGACACTAAGGTCACTTACCCCAATCATACACACACTATAATGAGACAATAAACATCCATATGTTATACATACTCATATATCACACATTTTCAATTACCTATACATACGTTCATTTTACATACATATACACACTTATACTATTACACGCTTATCTTGTATTCATATAGGACAGATATACACACACGCCAGTATACACAACCAAAATTTACATAGGGCTAGTATACCATTACATACATCCACATATACGTAGTCACAATCATACGGCTATGCATACCTCCTGGTATACACATGCTCATACATCATCCCGTAGGGGTAATTATAACAATTCTACTATATATAAAACACACTTGTTCATACAATATATTTTATACACACACCTATAACTAACCACATACATATACACACACGAGTACACGCCAGACATTCTAACATATAAATCACACAATAAATCTGCACACACAACTATACGTACACTTATTATCATTACACCTAACATGTACGTCACTGTACTCGCATACAATTACAACCATTAACAAGTACGGCTAAGATACATATACTCCTCGTAACTAGCCAATCCTAAATCTAATACGCACAGATATTCCTATAGTGATATAGCTAATCGCTCGCCTGGGTATAAGTATAACACTTACTACTCTATACTCAACTATGTACACATATGTCACAAATTACCGTACATGCACACACAACGCAATAGATAATCACACCCTACTAATATACTAAGGGTAAGCACACACGGGTCCACACCCACTATCTATATACATGCACCACAATAACACCACAATCAATGCTAATGGTCTCACTAAGCAATGATAAGCACTAAGGTGTTAGCTAAGCAATAGCGTAGAATTCAGAGTTGGATGAGGCAACGAACTAATGTTGTGATGGACGGCTTCGGATGGCATGGGTAAGAGGTTGATCGGTTGGGTGAGATAAAATATTTATGAACAAAAGTAAGAAGTTAAAGACGTGTATAAGAATAACGATATCGTCATAACTTATGTAAAATAGTGAGCATACGGTAGGAGTTAAGACGTAAAATGTGATCAGTCAAATAATAGGTGAAGGGTAATATGGCATAGTGTCGAAGTGCTTGTTTTGTAAATGGAAATGGGTTTGTAAAAATGGAAATTTTTTTAAAAAAATAATGTGAGGACAATGATTTTGAAACTGACACACAAGATTTTGAACTTCTATTTAACTTAGGAAAGTATTTTAAAAGTATGTATGTATGATTGTTTTGTAATCTGTTAGTAAAAAAAGAGATGGTATTTTGAACTAGCAAAATAAAAATAAAGTTTTCAAAGGAGCTCATTACACGAGGAAAATAGAGTATCTATACGAGGTTATGTAAAGTAGAAACGTGGAAGATGTATGTTGGAAAATTGCTATAAGATAGTAACTAAAGATCGCACCAGCAGAGTTTCATAATCAAGGTTGGGTTTAAGTCGATTGAAGTGTAGAAAATCTAAGTAAAAATTTTCGAAATGGTTTTAAAACTTAGAGAAGAATTCAATAAAAGAAATATCAAAAATACCTTTTTTTCTAAAAAAAGACCCTGGATCTACAATGGGGAGGTTCAAGGGTAAAGATGGCGGACTGAAGAGTTTATGTGAATCGAGGACAGGGATATGTTCGACGATCAAAACGTAAGGACGACTAAGAGGTCACTCCGTGAATACGCTACGATGGCTTCTACGATCATTAATATGGAAGTGTAACGATTAGGAAATAGTAAAATCAAGGAGGAATTAATCATTGGGTCGTCTAGGGTTTAGCACTAAGGTTCTTCACAAACTAGACTGCGATAGGAAAGTCGAGGTAAGGGTCCATTGAGGATCGAGATCGAGATCTTATCTATAGGTCTGGAATATTCTTCGCTTCGAAACCTACTCATTGCAGGTGTCTCAGGTTCGACTTGCACGGTGACGATCGCTACGTTTGGTTAGGCCCTAGATTTGTTGAATCTAAGCGAACGACTAACGAACACAAAAGTCTGATATGGTCAGAGATGGATGGTCAATCGCTAAGGTGACTCCAAGATGATAATTCTAAGTCATGGCAAGGGTGTCTAACTAACGAGCAGGAGCGTCTAACTAACACTTCCTATTATCCTGATATTGGGTTCATATCGCGTTGAGACAAGGCATTCGAGTAATTTTGCATACGAACTAATTCTGGATGTTTTGGCAAATGGAAAGTGTTCTCATTGTTCTGAATTTTGCAGTTGCAGGACCTGCATGGGCCACCACTAAAACCGGTAACGCCCGCTTCCCAAAAGACACCGGAAGCGAGAACGTTACGCGGTCCGCTTGAACTAGAGCGGTGAAGCTCGAGTTCAATAAGCGTCTGTGATAAAAACACAGATGAGGTTCTTGCATTTGCGATTCAGAACAATCAGAAACATTTCAGAAAAGTAAAGCCACATCCAGAGATAATGTTCGTACACGAAATTAAACAAACAAGCCACAGCAGGGCTAAAAGTAGTAACAGAAAATAAACGTACACGAAAACGACTACAACGTCTGAAAAAGGAAACTAGGAAAGCAGTAAAGTGCGGGGGTCCACTAGTCCTCCGCTGGAAGAGGCACTGCGTCAGGTGCGAACTCCTGACTCTCCAATCTGGCGTCTCGTGCTGGTTCTCCTGGTACTCAAGCGCTGAACCTGACATACATCCACAAACATGAATGTATGACAGCTTAGGGATCTGCAAGAAAAAGTTAGCATCCCAAGGCAAAGTATATGACAGATATATAAATTTTAGAAGCATTAATAATTTAAAGAAACGACTGCAGCAATTTGACGTTTAACAACTTTAATGAAGCATGACAAGCACTCCTAACATGCAGTTCTAGACATTTGCAAGTTTAAGTTGGAATTTTCTCTGAGTTCATTAGCATTTCAATTATCAAGATGACCAAGTTAGCGTTGCAAGTTTTCATGTCAAGAGTTAGCTTTCTAATCTAGGGTTCACGCCTGTAGGTCGTGATGAGAAGGTCGTTCCTCTCACGGGGGCTTACCGTGATTGACGCAAACCCACCGCGTGCGGGTGGTGCTCTTGAGGATAGTACCTTTCATACGCCTAGTGGCCGCTCAACCCTAACCCCACCCAAAAGTTTGCCGGAACACGAGCCGGCCTAGTCGACTCACACGACATCACGATATCACGATACCTCCTTCGAGGCGCACGATAGTCACGATGTCAAAACTTGTTAAACATGTCTGTATTCGTAGAAGTTTGGTGTTATCAACATTATTGCATTTAGGTGACAGTTCTATAAAGCGGAAACAGGTCGAACGACCGTTACCGTAATTTTAAATAATGACGAATATGTCCTGTTTGTTCAACTTGCTACAGAAATGATTTCTTTCTCTTATTGTTTAAAATGGGGATATATTGTATGATATACCGTTGGATCCCAAATTTCGTCCAGATTATCATGGCATCGTTTTCATGCGTCATTTCACGTCTAGTTTTCAAGTTACACATCCATAATTAAAAGTGACGCAAAAGTTCCAAAACTTCAAAAATTCATATAAAATCAAATACTGCCTGTTTTCGACGTTCTTGGTGTCGTTGGAATCGTCTCGACGAGTACTACGCTACGGAGGGTTTGGTTCACTGTTTTGGCAGATCACAAAATCAGAATAAGTGTTTCTTGTTCAGAACAGATTTACAACAAACTCCTACGACGTCTAATCACCCAGTTTTATTAAGTTTTCTACTTTACGGTGTGGGTTAAGAGTTATAGGGGTAGATCTACTGACCTGAAGTGCAGCGAGGGATCGGATGGTGACAACGGTAACGGCGACGCGTGCAACTCCGAAACCGCGAGCGTCGAGTGTCGGAAAACTGCCGTCGACACGCATGGAGGCGGCAGCGGCTGTCCTGGTTGGTTTGTAGGCAGCAGCGAGGATTACAACGAATCCCCAGGCTGTCAACGCTGGATCTGAGGCTAACAACGAGGATGGGGGCCGTATTAATCTTATACGCGTGCGTGGCAGCCTTGGGATCAACTGGCGGCCTTGGGGGGGTGTGTTGGTGTTTGCTACAGGCGGAGGGTGGTTCAAGTGGTGATGGGTCACGGGGAGAAGTCGCGGGGTGTCGCGAGATGGTGTCGATGTGAAGAAAGCGGGGAGGAGCAAGTCGCGGAGGTGGTGCTCTTGTGTGGAGGCCGCGGGCGAAGGAGGAGGGTGGAAACGTCGTGAGGGAGGCGCTGGTGGTTTGCGCGACGAGGGGCGAAGGCGAACGAAGGGGGAGGGGGCCGTGAGCTTTCGGTGCTCGGAGAAGATAAAGGGGGGTCGGGTTCTTCGCGAGGAGATGGAGAGGAGGTGGCCATGCGAGGGTTTTGCCGGCAAGGAGCTGGGAGGCGTGAGGGGAGGCGCGGCTTGCGTGGTTTGATGAGGAGCTCGCATGGGGAATGACATGAAGAAGATGAAGGAGAAATGGAGGTTACGTGGGAAGAGCATAGGTCGGCGGCTGTCTTAGGTTGTAGGGTTCGAAAGAAATATCCTAAGGTTTAATATACAGGTGGTAGGGTTATAGGGTTGCTGTGTATTGAGGGTAGGGTGAGAGAAATAATCTAGTCTTTGTAACGACCCGCTCTCGGGGGCCCGTTACTTATTTGATATTTACGCAGGTTCTGCAGTTAACCAGTGAAATCAAAATAGCCACGATGCAGAGATGTACAAAAATACCCAAACAGTGTCCAATTATTACAATCCATACCATACAAGATGTCCCAACAGATATACATGACAGAAGAAAAGTACACAACTGAAAATAGCTCTGGAAGCTACGGTCTCATGGTCGAAGTCTGGCGCTATTAACTCTAGAGCATCTGCCTCCATATGTATGTCATCTGCGGTGCCACGGAAATGGAACCGTAGGTATGTCACAACAATTCTAAATAAAGAAAGAGAGGTACTGTACAAGTATGCCAAAGCAGACCAAAGTGAAAGTAAAGTACGGTGCAGTGTCTGTACAAGTGTAGAAAGTAAAAGTACGGCAAGTAAAGTGCAGTGACTGTACTGGCAAGGAAAGTAAAGTGCATGTACTGTAAAGAAAGTAACTGTGCAAGCTACACTAGAACTACGTGACTCAAGTAGGAGAGTACAATATGTGACCGTTCAGTTCGTCTCTTGCCTGGGTGCTACCCAGACGAATGCCGGTACCCAGGCAGCAGGATGGTTTGCCTAAACACAGGCAGCTAGACAGGAGGCCGAAACACAGGCAGCTTGACATTAGATCGAACTCTAGTCACTCCCGTACTCTCGCAACTGTGAGTTACCCCGAAACCCCGGTGATGTGTCAAGTACAAGTTCTTCACAAGATTGTTCCACAGGATGTTCCACATGTTAGTCACACCAGGTCAACTGGTTGACTTCCTCATTGAAAACCAGCAAGTAAGATAAAGACAAGTCCAACACCAAAAGATGTTACTTCCGTGCTTTGAGCACGTGGTAGTGTGGCTAGCACACATTTTACCCAAGTTGGTAGTTGTGTGCTACAACCACCTAAGTTGAAAGTTGGCAAAGTAATCTTTGGTAGATTACTTTCATTTTAGTTATCTAGTTTGGTTTAACTTGAATAGCCGTTCTGAGGCTATAAGTGAAGTGCCACAAGTTCATACAAGCACAATAGACAAGTTTTCTAAACTTAGAATCTATCGTGACTTACTAATTTTCGAGCTCGTCGTGGCAAGACGAGGTTGGAGCTAGAAGAGCTAGTGCACAAGGATTGGTACCTGCAATCACAAAAATAGTTGGTTAAAGAACACTACTTTTCTATTTAAATAATTCGATCGTTTTGATTTTTAAAATCGGTTAATACGCTGTCGAAAAGCGTTCTAAATTTTTATATAAACTATATAGGATGAAAATAGTTTTACTGCAAGAGGGAATATTTTTCTGAGGCTTATAGTAATTTTTAGAATTTTTAAAAGCTCAAAAACAATTTTAAAACTATTTTTCAATTAGTAGCGTATTTATTCAACAATTTATTCTGGATGCAATCTACATCGGAATGGTTCAAATGAGGTGTCAAAATGACCGTCTCGAAGAGTTAAATAACATATATATTTCTCATATATTATCTTACGTGAAAATAACAAGTTACGGATTTTTAAACGAAAATCACGTATTTAACTTTTAGGCTTAAAAATTAATTCTGAGAAAACTAAGCGTCGGATTGAGATGAAACTAGCGCCATTGGGTCCAGAATGTCATTTCTGATTTTCTGGAGCTAGTCTCACATTTTTCTAGGGCTTATATAATTAGTTATGGATTTAAAACCAATAAACCCTATTTATTAATTAATTAATAATACGAAAATACGATTTTCGGCATATTTACAAGTTTGCCATTTAGTTATATTACTTACGCTGCGTCGTCTTCGTTGCATGGGGGGGGCTCGGCGGTGAGCGGGGGCGGGCAAGGCAGCACGACGGCGGCGGGGGAACGGTTGCGGTGGCGGAGCTCGTCGCTGAGCGAAGGCCGCTGCGGCGGAGCTTCGATCGGAGCAGCGGTGGTGGCGGTCGGGGCTCGTCGTTGTGGCGGCAGCGTAATGATGGTGGCGGAACGGTGCTGCAGCAGCAGCAGCTCGTCGCGGCGGGCTGAGCGGGGGTCGGAGCTGTGCTGGCGTCGGACGGGGGGCGGAGCATGGCGAGGAGGAGGACGGCGGAGCGCTGGAGGGCGGAGGGGGGGTCGCCTGAGCTCGGGGGGTGGCGGCGGATGCGGGCAGTGTCGGGGAGCGGCGGTCACTTCTCCGATGTGGGTGCTGAAGCGGCAGAGTTGCGGGCTTCGTGGCAGTCGGACGGGGTCGTTGGCGCCGTGTTGTGGTCGACGAGGGTGGTCGTCGACCGAGGAGGAGCTCGGACAGTGGGGTTGTCGCGGCGGCGATGAACGGAGAAGCAGCGGAGGCGGCTGCTTCGGGGGTGTGCTGCTGTGGGGAGTGGACGGAGGATGCGGGGCCTCGCACTTCGCCGGAGTAGCGGGAACTGTCGGAGGGCGGTCGAGGACGAAGGTGGCAGCGAGGGCATGGGTCAGAGACGGCGGTTGTCGAGGCTGAGGCGAGGGCGCGTGTACGTGTCTCAAGTGAGGGGAGAAGAGAGATGGAGAGAGTGAAACGAGGGAGAGGGTTTGCTCCTGGGTTGGGTTGTTCGAACAAGAGGGGAAGAGAGATACTTGGTTGTGAATGAAGAAGAAGAAAAGCCTGGGTTTGATTATATAGGATTTGAGAGAGAGGGAGTAGGTGATGTGATTAAAATGAAAGGGGTTAGATTGGGATGTGGGTAGCTGCAGGATGAACGGGTAGGGGGAAAGATACGGTTAGGTAATGGGATTAAATTAGAAAAGTAATTAAGGTGATAATTAGTAATAGGTAAAAACTCGTTAATGAATGTCATTAGTGTAACGAAATTACGGAAATGCCCCTACTAGTAAACGTGTCCAAAAAATTACAAAAACATACCCACGGGATCGTATCATCATGAGGATCATGAATACGAAGACCGTTCCAGGGTTTGGGCTACGGGGATACTAGTTTTTGGCCAAAACGTTTAGAAAGCGGGTTTGCGGGTTCTCTATTGAAATGATATCAGAAAATTATGAAATTAATGTGGGGAGCCCTAAATGATCATAGGATGCTACTGCAGAAGTTTGAAAACGTTTTGAAGATGTTTGCATAGAAAATAAATTCATTGAACCAAAACAGCAATATCTGAACATGAATTTTAATCAGATCTTTTAGAGGTATTTGATGAAATCCGATTTTACTAAAATACTCCTCAACTAGTCTGGTACTTCAAAATATTTTTATAAGAAATTTTGAAATCAGTTTAAGACTCATGATCAACCATTACAAAATACAATTAAAATGAAATTACTTTAAATACTTAATTTAAATGTATTGGAAAAATACAGGCCGTTACATTCTACCCTCCTTAAAAATAATTCTGTCCTCGGAATTTAAAAATATCTTTTGAAAATAATTGATTTTATGAAGAAGCTCAAACAAATAAATGATAGAAAAATAGTAACCTAGTAAATCAGGTTGTAAATAACATGAAATGTGGTAAGAAAATAAGGGATGTGACTAATATATATTATCAAGTAGCCAAGATAATGTCATTACACGAAAAGGAGAGCTATTAAGATGACGACATCTGTTCGAACTTGGGACCTGATCAGGTGAAAAGTCAATAGCAAGCACACCAAAGAGAAGAACGGAACGTCTAGAATATATACACGATGATTACATGGTCTCAATCATGTAAATCATCGCCATAGCATACATAAACGTAAGGGATAAACCTAGTGCATCCTTACGATTACAACTTAACCAGCCGAACACAAAGGGCTTCATCTGCCACGCTACCAAATTACAAGTCATTACCCAGATCAACACATACAGGCAAGTATAAGGCCAACTCTCGAGGGTTAAGATCATCGCTACCACTTGTCCCAGCAGTCTCCATAACATCCAACAAGAAACCAACATCCTAGCCGTCTCTCAAATCCGAGCACAAGACCGACATCCAACTTCAACGCCTAAGCCCAAAAGTATGCCAATACCCAATCCTAAGGATACTGCTTCCCAACACCATTGGTCGATATGTACGTTAAACACCATCAGCCCTAAGCAGTTCAACGACCAAAAACTCAGGGACCTACAAGCACTAAGGAGCACCCCTAAGAAGCACTCGAAGCTGGGCAGCTCAAGGGGGAAGAACCAGAAAAAGGAGCTCCCAATGATACCAAGGGCGGCGGGTTCCCAATATCCTGACCACACGGCCAAAGCAAGGGTGGCGGCGAGGGTTGCTGCTAAGCCCAATAGACCCCAAGGTCGTTGGTGGGCCATCGGCGGCTGGCGATCCACGGCGACGAGTGCTGCGACTGGCTGTCGATCCATGGTGGGGAGGGCCTCCGGGATGGAGCGAAGCGGAAGCTGGCGGATCTTTGGGTGAGGCCGACGGATCGGAGATCGGGGCGGCGATGCGAGGTCCGATCGAGCTCGCTTGGGGGAGAGGCTGGGAGGAGGAGGGGGGCGATGTCTGAGGGAAGCCACGGGGTGGCTTGCGAAGGAAGGAGAGGGGTTAAAAAGGAAAAGGGGGGCACCGAAGTCGTCGGTGTTAGGCGGGAACGGGGCTCGAGGTGGGAAGCGGACAAACGAAATAAAGAGGGAGGAGGAAGGTGGTCGGTGGGAAAGGAAGTCAAACCCGTGGAGAGAGAAAATCGGGTACAAGATAGAAGTAGGGGCTAGAAGAGAAATACGAGCTCAAAAGATGCAAACAACATATACTTACACGTTAGGTTTGGCTCGTCTCCAATCACCAGCACTATCCTCCAATACTTTTGAGCGTCCTTCGATTCGCTTCCGTTGTCGAATTTGACTTCTGGTGATCGAAAATTGAACGCTACCCTCCTTAGAATAAACGTAGCTAGAGTTCAGATGAACTAAAAGCGATTAGGAAGAATTATAAGAATTAGTAGAATGATTAGAAGGCCATCACTAGCTAAAGAAAGGGGTGCTAGTGATGAAGATCGATGGCGTTGCATAATCATGATTCACGTCCTTGCGGTCCAGCGGAACACGGCCAGGGAAGTGACTAAGCCAGGATCACTTACACCTAGTCTAGCTAGGTTGATCCAACAACTTAGCCAAGCACATTGACCGGATCATGGTCCATTGAAGGAAGCTTATCATTTAAATGCGTGCCATCATCAACTGAAGGAAAGGTGATGAAGTGTGTAGATAATCCAACCAACGAAAAAATCACTATAACTGCTAGCAAAAGAGGGTACTAGAGAGGTATAATCAAGAATGAAACACGAATTCCTAAGCAAGGGTTAAGAGTTCAAAGGAAGTGCTGAGGATTAAGGAAGACCTAATGAAGATGGTAATAAGGACGCTTCACCCGTATATCCAATACAGGTGAACACTCGAGACATCCTGTACTCGAGGTTAATTTGAGTATCTTATATTATACATCCTGATCTTGCTATAATGTTCACGAGGTAGTTAGCGAGGACTTGCATGGGCCACCAAACTTGTAACGACCCGCTCTCGGGGGCCCGTTACTTATTTGATATTTGCGCAGGTTCTGCAGTTAACCAGTGAAATCAAAATAGCCACGATGCAGAGATGTACAAAAATACCCAAACAGTGTCCAATTATTACAATCCATACCATACAAGATGTCCCAACAGATATACATGACAGAAGAAAAGTACACAACTGAAAATAGCTCTGGAAGCTACGGTCTCATGGTCGAAGTCTGGCGCTATTAACTCTAGAGCATCTGCCTCCATATGTATGTCGTCTGCGGTGCCACGGAAATGGAACCGTATGTAAGTCACAATAATTCTAAATAAAGAAAAAGAGGTACTGTACAAGTATGCCAAAGCAGACCAAAGTGAAAGTAAAGTATGGTGCAGTGTCTGTACAAGTGTAGAAAGTAAAAGTACGGCAAGTAAAGTGCGGTGACTGTACTGACAAGGAAAGTAAAGTGCATGTACTGTAAAGAAAGTAACTGTGCAAGCTACACTAGAACTACGTGACTCAAGTAGGAGAGTACAATATGTGACCGTTCAGTTCGTCTCTTGCCGGGGTGCTACCCAGACGAATGCCGGTACCCAGGCAGCAGGATGGTTTGCCGAAACACAGGCAGCTAGACAGGAGGCCGAAACACAGGCAGCTTGACATGTAGATCGAACTCTAGTCACTCCCGTACTCTCGCAACTGTGAGTTACCCCGAAACCCCGGTGACGTGTCAAGTACAAGTTCTTCACAAGATTGTTCCACAGGATGTTCCACATGTTAGTCACACCAGGTCAACTGGTTGACTTCCTCATTGAAAACCAGCAAGTAGGATAAAGACAAGTCCAACACCAAAAGATGTGACTTCCGTGCTTTGAGCACGTGGTAGTGTGGCTAGCACACATTTTACCCAAGTTGGTAGTTGTGTGCTACAACCACCTAAGTTGAAAGTTGGCAAAGTAATCTTTGGTAGATTACTTTCATTTTAGTTTTCTAGTTTGGTTTAACTTGAATAGCCGTTCTGAGGCTATAAGTGAAGTGCCACAAGTTCATACAAGCACAGTAGACAAGTTTTCTAAACTTAGAATCTGTCGTGACTTACTAATTTTCGAGCTCATCGTGGCAAGACGAGGTTGGAGCTAGAAGAGCTAGTGCACAAGGATTGGTACCTGCAATCACAAAAATAGTTGGTTAAAGAACACTACTTTTCTATTTAAATAATTCGATCGTTTTGATTTTTAAAACCGGTTAAAACGCTGTCGAAAAGCGTTCTAAATTTTTATATAAACTATATAGGATGAAAATAGTTTTATTGCAAGAGGGAATATTTTTCTGAGTTTTATAGTAATTTTTAGAATTTTTAAAAGCTCAAAAACAATTTTAAAACTATTTTTCAATTAGTAGCGTATTTATTCAACAATTTATTCCGGATGCAATCTACATCGGAATGGTTCAAATGAGATGTCAAACTGACCGTCTCGAAGAGTTATATAACATATATTTTTCTCATATATTATCTTACGTGAAAATAACAAGTTACAGATTTTTAAACGAAAATCACATATTTAACTTTTAGGCTTAAAAATTAATTCTGAGAAAACTAAGCATCGGATTGAGATGAAACTAGCGCCATTGGGTCCAGAATGTCATTTCTGATTTTCTGGAGCTAGTCTCACATTTTTCTAGGGCTTATATAATTAGTTATGGATTTAAAACCAATAAACCCCATCTATTAATTAATTAATTATACGAAAATACGATTTTCGGCATATTTACAAGTTTGCCATTTAGTTATATTACTTACGCTGTGTCGTCTTCGTTGCATGGGGGGGCTCGGCGGTGAGCGGGGGCGGGCAAGGCGGCACGACGGCGGCGGGGGAACGGTTGCAGTGGCGGAGCTCGTCGCTGAGCGAAGGCCGCTGCGGCGGAGCTTCGATCGGAGCAGCGGTGGCGGCGGTCGGGGCTCGTCGTTGTGGCGGCAGCGTGATGACGACGGCGGAACGGTGCTGCAGCAGCAGCAGCTCGTCGCGGCGGGCTGAGCGGGGGTCGGAGCTGTGCTGGCGTCGGACGGGGGGCGGAGCACGACGAGGAGGAGGACGGCGGAGCGCTGGAGGGCGGAGGGGGGGGGTCGCCTGAGCTCGGGGGTGGCGGCGGATGCGGGCAGTGTCGGGGAGCGGCGGTCACTTCTCCGATGTGGGTGCTGAAGCGGCGGAGTTGCGGGCTTCGTGGCAGTCGGACGGAGTCATTGGCGCCGTGTTGTGGTCGACGAGGGTGGTCGTCGACCGAGGAGGAGCTCGGACAGTGGGGTTGTCACGGCGGCGATGAACGGAGAAGCAGCGGAGGCGGCTGCTTCGAGGGTGTGCTGCTGTGGGGAGTGGACGGAGGATGCGGGGCCTCGCACTTCGCCGGAGTAGCGGAAACTGTCGGAGGGCGGTCGAGGACGAAGGTGGCAGCGAGGGCATGGGTCGGAGACGGCGGTTGTCGAGGCTGAGGCGAGGGCGCGTGTACATGTCTCAAGTGAGGGGAGAAGAGAGATGGAGAGAGTGAAACGAGGGAGAGGGTTTGCTCCTGGGTTGGGTTGTTCGAACAAGAGAGGAAGAGAGATACTTGGTTGTGAATGAAGAAGAAGAAAAGCCTGGGTTTGATTATATAGGATTTGAGAGAGAGGGAGTAGGTGATGTGATTAAAATGAAAGGGGGTAGATTGGGATGTGGGTAGCTGCAGGATGAACGGGTAGGGGGAAAGATACGGTTAGGTAATGGGATTAAATTAGAAAAGTAATTAAGGTGATAATTAGTAATAGGTAAAAACTCGTTAATGAATGTCATTAGTGTAACGAAATTACGGAAATGCCCCTACTAGTAAACGTGTCCAAAAAATTACGAAAACATACCCACGGGATCGTATCGTCACGAGGATCGTGAATACGAAGACCGTTCTAGGGTTTGGGCTACGGGGATACTAGTTTTTGGCCAAAACATTTAGAAAGCGGGTTTGCGGGTTCTCTATTGAAATGATATCAGAAAATTACGAAATTAATGTGGGGAGCCCTAAATGATCATAGGATGCTACTGCAGAAGTTTGAAAACGTTTTGAAGATGTTTGCATAGAAAATAAATTCATTGAACCAAAACAGCAATATCTGAACATGAATTTTAATCAGATCTTTTAGAGGTATTTGATGAAATCTGATTTTACTAAAATACTCCTCAACTAGTCTGGTACTTCAAAATATTTTTATAAGAAATTTTTAAATCAGTTTAAGACTCCTGATCAACCATTACAAAATACAATTAAAATGAAATTACTTTAAATACTTAATTAAAATGTATTGGAAAAATACAGGGCGTTACAGTCTTTATATTTGAATAAGAGATGGGGTTGTTGTGCTTAGCCTATAGGGCTTTTTTTTATATAAGAGATTGTAGATGCACGTGAGCAGGACTTTAGGACTTAGGGTTTAATATAAAACTAGGGTGTGGGGTCTGTTTCAAAGGCCAGCACATGAATTGGGTTTAAGGTTTAGACTTTTTTTTGTTTAAAGCCTGATGCAAGAGTACTACCTATGCTAGGTCTAGCTTTTTATTATATTAACTATAGGTGTGTAAGTGGTTACCAGGTTGGGTGTCTGCGTGCTGATTTCAGCCTGGGTGTTAACTATAGTCTTAAGGAACTTAGACTTATGTATAATATGGGATTGGGTTGCACACGTGAGTGCCTTGTGTGGGTTTAACATCATTTGGGTTTTAAAAGATGAAAGGGTTTTAAAACATTGAATGTGTTAAACATGGAGTTAATAAGAGGAAATTAAAGGTAATGTAAATAAGGAAAAGTTTGAAAAGAAAACATTAATAGGGAGGAATTTAGGGGTTAATCAATCAATTTAATAATAGGTTTAAATATGGAATAATAGCCCATCAATAGATTTAAATGGGCTCTAATAAGGAAAGACTTTTCAAATGTTTAAAAAGTTTAAAATTTGAATTTTGAATCTTGAAATCAAGAATTTTAAAACAAATTAGAAGAAGAGACATTTAAAATAATTTACAAGGAGGAATAATAATAATAATAATAATAATACGTGTGACGGACGGAAAAAGGATACGGGTACGGAAACGTGTACGGATACGGGGACAGATACGCCTAACTACGGATACGGGAAAGTACACGAGAGAAAGAAAATACGGATAACGCAACGATGAAAACCGGTCGTTACAGTCCAAGAAGCCCGGTGTTGCTATATCACACGATTTAGTGATTATTAATGGCAGGTGATGGATAAGGATGGCCTCGCATATACCACGATAATAGAAGTTTACTGTTGCATATGTACATGCAATATTCCTATGCTTCAACACATGCCATATGTTCATGTGATCGCCACAACATCCTTATAGCAATATGATGCCAACATATCATATTGGCCATCTTGTTCGTCATGGTATAGTGTGAGAAAATAGCGCATTCCATATATGCTGGAATTTCACTCCATACCCGATACGTTATTGAAAGGATTGGGATGGTCCCAGGATAACTCCTCTAGAAAAAGAAGACATTCCGGTCGACTAAGATCGACTCGGATTTGTGGAGAAATGGATCTTCCTCGTGAGAGAAGCCGGCAGAATAGATGTAGCTACTGTATCAGCTCGGGCATAAGAAATCACATTACTGAAATCATCCCCGCACAGCAGCGTATGCTCTTTTTACATTCATGTTTAGTACTTATGAAATTACTTGTGTCCTAACTTCATCGAATATTATAGGATTTCATATCATGGATGATGTGGTTCACATGCCTGATGTAATGAAGAAACCCACCGAAGCCACATCCACTCCAAGCACTAAGATATATGTGTTTTATGTGAATGTAAAATTTTATAATGTAAAATTGAAGTATCTTGGAAAATGTGTTTTAGAAATTTATGTATCTTATATGGGATTTTTATGGGAATGTAAAATTTGAGATTTTATGGAATGTTATATAATGTACTCATAGTTTATATATTTGCGATGAAATCAATTTCTCTGCCCGGTATTGAAATAAATTGCTTTCAACTTATTTAGTGGGTTCATGTGATATATGCAATATATATGATTGTGATATGTGATATGCGTGATTAGGATGCGATATGTGTGCTTAGGAGAAGCTTGCAGGAGCAGTTGGCGTTGGCAGCAGAAGTAGCAGCAGCCCGATTCGAGAAGCTAATGGCAGCAGATCTGTGCTACTGCCTGTGCTTAGGAGAAGCTCACAGTAGCAGTTGGGGTTGGCGGCATCAGCAGAAGCACGAATCGGAAAGCTAATGGCAGCAGATATGTGCTACTTCCTTGTACTGGGAAAACCAGTTCATTTTGGCCGCAGTTGGCAACCGCAACCAAAATGAACTGTTTTTCCTAGTTTCATGCAGAAGCACGCAACTGCTGACATTTTCTTCTTTCTCACACATAGCACACAACTGCTTCTACTCTTTCTCCTAAAACCATAGCTACTATGGTGATTACACACCATGTATCACCCACACCCACACACCATGAATCTCAGAGATCATATATATCACATGTATCACACATATATCACATATATCACAAATCTCAAACATATCACACATATCCAACACATATCTTATATATCACATCTTAAACATATCAAACCCATATATATGATATATATCAACACATTGAAAATTCCAATTTCATTCCAAAATTTAAAATTTTGATAATATTCATATATGTCACATTCAATTACATTCACAATCGATTACATTCACAATCGGCCCGTTGATATTCACATTCATTGTCGCCTATGTAAAAGTCTTTGCATGGGTGATCGACGACGCCTGTAAGTTGCCATAGGAGCTTGTCGTGCTGATGTGCCACCTTTCATTTCGGGTTGGGTGTGTTGTGTCTGATAAGGGACAGCTTCATCCACTTGAGTCTGATACTGCCCATCTGTCTGATACTGATGAGATGGGCCGGCTTCATCCCTGGTAGCCTGATATTGATGAGATGGGCCGGCTTCATTCCCTTATATGGCTGACACTAATGAGATGTGCTGACTTCATCCCTGGTAGTCTCTGGCCTTTGTGCGTGAAATCAACGAGCAAGAGTTGTCTCTGCACCTTTTAGAATATGCCGTGTAATGCGGATCACCTGTGCGATCACACGCCTAATTGAAAGAAAGTAGGATATGTCATGTTCTTTACGTACCGCCATCTCATCCATGTGAAGTAATGCATCATCCTGCAAAACCAACGGATAAAAAATATATTAGTAACAACAAGCATAAAATAAACACACAAATATTGATCGTTAAGTACTATTTACCATATGCCACTCGATGGTACCATCGGGCATGAACACATACGAGGGATCTTGCCTACTATATATCCACTGCCTTATGATCCTCCAATACCACTCCATATAATCTTCTAAATCTACTGCATTCCCCTGCCAAACAACACGATCCGCTTTGGTCATCCATTCCATGAGAGGCGTCAAAGTGGCAGCCTCACATTGTGACTGGGTCTTACCGATCCTCATCGGCATGACTGGAACTGCTTCTAGAATATGTTCAGAGATACCAAATTGGTACAAACGCAGTCTGGGACATGCATCTCCACGTCATCCCAACAAAATAAAGGTATACATGCATACCAGATCAGGTGATCTGCTACACATAACTTAGGAATATTCTCGAATCGCTCATTATATGGCTCTCAGATCACCTAATGGGAATGAAAAATATAAATAAAATATAAGACTCTATAGTATGAATATATCATTAATTCATACCAGAATATAAAATTTACAAATTCAAACATGTGTACACTCTAACATATCAAGCTCATTTCTATAGTAATCGAGGTTCCGCTGAGGAGCTGCCCGGAACATTCTCGGCACATTCCACCTGCACCCTAAAGGGATGGTAATATCCAATATATTTCGGTAGTATACCGGCCTTCCTACATGCAACCTCTCCCACGACCATACCAATAAATATGAATTTGTTAGTGACTATTACTATATATATATATGTATATGTATGTATGTATGTATGTATGTATGTATGTATGTATGTATGTATGTACATACATACATACATACATACATACATACATACATACATACATACATATACATACATACATATACATACATACATACATATATATATATATATATATATCACAGTGTAACTTAAGAAAAAAAATTGTATACATGTAATGAGGTGAAGTATACACATAAACCGGATGTTTCCCTTCTTGCCACCTTAGTTAGCTCTGAGTACATGTGTGCAAGTACATCACTTCCCCGGAATACCTTCGAATGGCATCCATCTTCTCCAGCTTTGCCAACCACTGAAGGTGCACCAAACCTTTGCTTAGATCTGGAACCAATAAGGTTCCAATCATATATAGAATGTAGGCCCGAGCATATTGCTGAATTTGCAACGGGGTGGCTCCTGCAGGAAAATCCATAAAAGTTTCTGGCAGCCAGTGAAGTTTTACATTGGCTCCTTGGTTTTCTGGGGATGCCTGTCCAAGAAGCCGCTCCATCAACTCTGCCCAATTGAGACGACATGGACCTCTCGATATGAAGATCCCCTCAATTGGTAGGCCCGTGATGACTGCCACATCCTGCAGTGTGATCGTCATCTCACCTTAGCGAAGATGGAAGGTATTGGTCTCAGTCCACCATCTCTCAACCAACGTAGTAACTAGTGCCTAGTCCAACCATATCGACTTCAACCTAGCACATATGTGTAGCCTGGCCATTTCCATATAGTGTGTCGCACGCTCATCTATATCTCATGCGGAATGTTTCTGCGAGTGATCCACAACTAAAATAATATCTGCATGCAACCAATAAATGCGAAAAATTATTATTTTCATGCAAGATTACATAGATTTCTACCGTTCGTATCATAAAGATTATGAAGATTGTTCATACATGCCTAGGCTGTATATGTGCAGAACGATGTCGAGCTTGGTCATACAAGACTAAATCAAATAGGGGACCTGCCACCTCCATGAGATGCAATCTTATAATTTGCAAACAATCTTGATCAATACTAAACTTGAAAACTTGTGCTCGAAACCCATTCTTGTGACTTTAGACTTTGGAAAGAAATAATGATTGATTAAGCATAATGCAATAAACAAAAATCCTAATTTATAATTGGCTTACTCAATCATATCATGTATACGATTGCATTCATATGCCAACAATTTTGGTTGACTTAAAAATTTACATTTGTGATACCCAATGACTAGAGCAACCCTCAAAATTATTTGCAAGTGTATACTTTTAAACAATATCCAAGCAAATCATAATTTTTAACCATCAAACATCATTGACTCTACAATAGATTCTAACCATCCGACCTCATCTAGGACCACAAAAACAATAGCTTTTTATATGCTATCTAGAACTCTAATCTTTAACCCTAACTCAAAATGTTTTCATAATAATATTCATATTCAAACTCCAAACCAACAAAATCACGAAGATGATGGATCCTTACCAAGTTGAGATCGAAGTGGTTCTCTTTGATTTGGCGTCTCTTGCTGCTTGGTGCTCCGGCTTTGAATCGACGTTGCGTCTGCTAACAGCTCTTTGAATCAAAGCTTGGAATCGACTTTGACTGGGATCGACGCTGGCTTGGAAACGAAGACTAGAGAATCAAAGTGAAGGATCAATCCTATTCTTGTGGTTTGGAATCGACGTTGGCAGCGGGTCAGCGAATGTAGAATGTGGCTGCTCTGCTGCCAGAGCCCTATTTAGGGTAGAATACGTTTGGCTGCGCTTGGCAACCGCGGTCAAAACCAAAGTCATGGGGTTTGGCTGTGGTTGACAACCGCGGCAAAACCCTCGATATGCGCGTAAATGTGGTTTTGGCCGTGGTTGGCAACCACGGTCAACCCAAACTTATCCTAGTCAGCGCCTACGATCGCGTTGGACGCTGACGTGGACCGAAATTGGTCTATTTTGCTAATTAGTTTGAAACTTAGTCTATTTTTCAATTTTTTTAAGTTTTGGATTTTTTTTTCTAAAATTCGTCCTTTGCAAAAAAAAGAAAATTAAGGTATGTGAACTGAGCAATGGGAAAGTGGGTGGGTGAAGTGAACAAAAATGTATGATTGCATTGCAATACCCAAATAGTAGACAGCCACCAGAACATTAGACAATTGCTCTCTGCACCTCAACAATTGAGGTGCAGAGACGTTTTCTTTCTAACAATGGCAATATTTCATATCAGTCTCTCTCCCATCACATTCTCCCACACCTAAAACATGCACTTTTTGGCACTGATTCCTATCTACATCTCAATTATTGTGATGCAGACAGCAATTCACAAACAATAAGAGAACTGTTTCATGCACCTCATTGTATGAGGTGCATGTACGGTTTTTACCTTTAAAAAGTTAATTATTTCACATCACCCCCTCTAATCACACTCTCTCTCCTCCAAAAAAAGCAAGAATCGGCACTGAATTGTATCTGCACCTCAAAAGTTGAGGTGCAGATAGCAATTCTCAACAATAATCAACCACTTACAAATTTGAAGGTTCCTCTTTTTACGAAATACGACAAGAAGCATGCGCCCGACGGTACCCTCACCTACCCCGCGGCCCTCATCTGCCACTCATTTGCTCGCTACTCGCCGGCCTCATCATATTTATAATTCGGGGGGCGGGGGAGTCCCAAATTTACATAAAAAAGTCACCTCGCCGCATCGAAAATGTCGCCGGCGATGAAATTATTCGCCGGATTATTCCTGCTACTGGCCCTGTACTGTGGGACCGACCCCTTTGGACACAGCCCCATGGTGGAGTTCCCCGGCTTCCAGACTTACGCGGCTGAGTTACCGCCGGCGTCGGAGACCTCGCCCGCGAGGGATGCCAACAACCTGCTCCAGAAGGCGGAGCTGAGGTTCATGAACCAGGTCCAGGGACCCGAGAGCGTAGCTTTCGACCCCCAGGGGCGTGGGCCCTACACCGGCGTCGCCGACGGCAGGGTCCTCTTCTGGAACGGCGATTCTTGGTCCGATTTCGCCTACACTTCCCCAAATAGGTCAGCATTTATCCCTTTTCGTTCTACTTTTTGTGGTGTATTTTATATGAAAATCTAACCTTTATATTAATTAGATAAAGAATTAGTCTTGAAGGCGTGAATAACCTTTCTTTATAAAAGAATCCTTTTTTCCATGCATTACTGTCTTCTAAGTCAATGGTCAAATCAGTGGTCCACGGCCATGCAGCAGCATCGCAACAGTAATGTGGGATTCATTGGTTGCGCGATGTGTGATGGCCGAGGACGCCCGCGGATCGAACGGTATTGGGGAGGGTGCTGTGCGAAGCGGAGCGGGGTTTGGTGACATGCAGGTGTGGAACTCCAAATCCGACTTGGATCCGCGCTGTAGCATGGTTTCGGGTTTGCTTTGAGGCTATAAACTGAGGGTATAACTACGACGTTTTGACTACGATTTTGTATAAGTTTGAGAGGTAATCCCTATAATCCCTAAGGTTGATTTTCACAATTCATGTAGCTTCTACAAAGGGTAAAAACAGATAGGTTTGAAAGTGATTTGAGAATCAAAGTTAGTTTTGTGATAATTTGGCTCGTGGGTCTGCTGGAAATTTCATGCAGCCCCATGTGGGCTGCCCTTGGGTTGGTGTACCACCCCCTCCTCATTCATCCCTATAAAATGAGGGTCACAATTCATGTAGCTTCTACAAAGGGTAAAAACAGATAGGTTTGAAAGTGATTTGAGAATCAAAGTTAGTTTTGTGATAATTTGGCTCGTGGGTCTGCTGGAAATTTCCTGCAGCCCCATGTGGGCTGCCCTTGGGTTGGTGTACCACCCCCTCCTCATTCATCCCTATAAAATGAGGGTAATGGTTTTGATTATTAGCATCGAAAACTTGAGATTTCTTTTGTATCTTCAATAGAAATCATATGAAGTGTTTCCTTGATCGATCTTCGATCTAAATTGTTTGTGCTCTCTCTTTCTTCTTTGTTCTAGTTACTTCGACGGTCTCGATTGCTTCCGCGTCGCAACAAATTGGTATTAGAGCCATTAGACGACGCATATCTAGACGAAGAAGATGAGCGAAGGTGGCGACGATGCTTCTACTTCAATGGCGCAATCTTCAACAACGCGAACTATCGTATCCATTACGAAGTTCAAAATTGAGAAGTTTGATGGGCGGATCAACTTCGGCATGTGGAGATGCGAGGTACTTGACATCTTGAACCAACTTGGTCAAGATCAAGTACTAGATGAGAGGCCGACTATGACGTCGGACTTGGAGTGGATGATGATGAACCGGAACGCTTGCGGCACGATCCGGCTCTACTTGACGAAGGAGAAGAAATATCCTTTCATGGAGGAGACGGACACGAAAGTGTTATGTGATGCTCTTGGCGAGAAGTACATGAAGAAGAACATCCAGAATCGCCTACACCTAAAGAAGAAGCTCATTGGCCTCTCGACTCGGGATGCTCATTTCATATGACACCCCACAGAGAGTAATTTACTACTTTCCATGAAGGTAGTAGAAGTACAGTTCTTCTTGGAGACGACATAGCTTGCACAACGGCGGGCATTGGCACGGTCCACATCAGGATGGGAGAATGGAGTCACAAGGAAATTAGATGCGGTCCGCTACGTTCCCGACCTAAAGCGAAACCTCATATCGCTTGGGTCACTTGAAGCCAAAGTTTGCAAGGTGACCATTGGAGGATGGAGCTTTGAGGGTGACTCGTGGTGCCTTGATTGTAATAAAGGGGACGCGCACATGCAACCTCTACTACTTGGATATCGAGGTGGTAACTGGCACAATGGATCTTACTCGAGAGGATGAGAGAGATGACTCTCTACTTTGGCACATGCGCCTTGGACAAGTTGGCGAGAAGGCTCTCCAAAAGCTGATTGACGGTGACCATCTACGAGGAGCGAAGAGCGGGAAGATAGACTTTTGTGAGCATTGTGTCTTTGGAAATAAGACACGTGCATTTTTTGGGACCGCCATTCACAACACGAAGGGAGTGCTTGACTATGTCCACACTGATGTGTGGGGACCATCGAGGGCGACTTCATTGGGAGGTAATCACTATTTCGTGACATTTATTGATGATTTCTTACGGATGGTGTGGGTGTTCTCCTTGAAGTCTAAAGACCAGGTGCTGAGCAAGTTCAAGGAGTGGAAAGTCTTAATCGAGACTCAGATCGGTAAGAAGATCAAGCGACTTCGTAGTGACAACGGTGTAGAGTATCGGTCGGACCCCTTCTTTGACTACTGCAGAAATGAGGGGATACAACGACACTTCACTGTAGCCAGTACGCCGCAGCAAAATGGTGTAGCCGAAAGGATGAACCAATTTTGCTGGAGAAAGTTCGGTATATGTTATCGACATCCGGCATTAGGAAGGAGTTTTGGGCAGAGGCCTTGGCGTATACGACCTACTTGGTCAACAGTCTACCTTCTGCAGCACTTGATGGAAGACCTCCTTTGGAGGTTGGTCAGGAAAGCCAGTTCCCGACTACGAGTCTTTGCATATTTGGGGGTGTCCTTCTTACTTTGCAGTAAAGGAGGACAAGCTAGATCCTAGAGCCAAGAAAGCCATCTTCTTAGGCTTTAGCGATGGAGTGAAAGAGTACAAGCTGTGGTGCCCTACACAGAGGAAGGTGATCCTCAGTAGAGACGTAACGTTCGACGAGTCACCTATGTTGAAGAAAGGAAGCGAACCAAAGGTGGAGCGTTTAGAGACACGTCTGGAGCAGGTTCAGATTGATGTGTCAAAGATTCCAGAGGAGCGGACTATTGACTCTAGTCCTACACCACATGTTCCAGACGGTCTACTTCAGACAGATGGTGGTGATGGAGGTTCGGCTTTAGGTGGTGGAGATGCTTACTCTCCACAAGATGTACAGCAGCTGGATTCCATTGCATCTTCAAGATCACGAAGAGAGATTAGAAGACCTGCAATTCATACTGATTTGGTCTCATATGCTTTTCCTGCAGTTAGTATTGATACTCCCACCTCCTTCCAAGAGGTGGAGCTTTCTGAAGACCCACAGAGATGGAAGAAAGCAATGAACGAGGAGATGGAATCGCTTTGGAAGAACAAGACATGAGAGCCGGTTGAGCTTCCTTGTGGCAAGAAGGCGATTGGGTGTAAGTGGGTTTATACTAAGAAGGACAGCGCCAAAGATGGAGATATCCGCTTCAAAGTAAGACTTGTGGCGAATGAATATGCTCAAAAAGAGGCAAGGTATTCTCCCAGTTGTGATGCATTACACGATTCGGATTCTATTGGCGTTAGTTGTACAACTCGGCCTTGAGTTGGTACAACTAGATGTCAAGACGGCTTTCTGCATGGCGAGCTTGAGGAGGAGATCTACATGGCTCAACCTGATGGCTACGAGGATGGAGATGAACTTGCATGTAAGTTGAAGCAATCTCTTTATGGGTTGAAACAATCTCCCAGACAGTGGTATAAACGCTTTGAGCGCTTCATGACACAAGATCAAGGGTATGTCCGAAGCCCCTTTGATCATTGTGTGTTCTTTCGGAGGCTTGGAAATGGTTCCTTCATTCACCTCTTGCTTTATGTTAATGACATGCTCATAGCGTCATCAAATAAAGAAAAGATCCAGAGGTTGAAAGACTAGTTGAGTTGTGCGTTTGAGATGAAGGACCTTGGCAATGCACGAAGGATTCTTGGCATGGAGATATACCGAGATCGAGGTAGAGGTACATTACATCTTTCTCAGAATCGCTACTTGAAATCTATTGTTCACAGATTTGGATGTGAAAAGATGAAGACCGTGCTTACTCCGCTTGCACCTCACTTCAAGCTTTGTGCAAAGCATTCTCCGAAGGATGATGAGGAGAAGGAGTCTATAAAGAAGGTACCGTATGTTAATGTGGTAGGTGCAATGATGTATGCGATGGTGTGCACGAGACCTGACCTTTCACATGCAGTGAGCATGGTGAGCCGTTACATGCACAATCCAGGGAAGGCACATTGGCAGGTGGTGCAGTGGATTTTGAGATATATCAATGGCACCATTGATTTGGGATTGACATACAAGCGATATGATGATGGTCCGCAAATTGTTGGGTATGTTGATTCTGATTTTGCAGGCGACTTGGACGGGAGGAGATCCATGCCATCCTATATCTTCACCTTGTCAGGAGCTCCTATTTGTTGACGAAGTATACTCCAGTCTACAGTAGCCTTGTCTACCACGGAGGCAAAGTACATGGCATTAACTGAAGCTGTGAAGGAGACAATATAGCTAATGGGCTTGATGGACGACTTGGGTGTTTGGCAAGACAGGTATGACTTGCATTGTGATAGCCAAAATGCAGTACACTTAGCGAAGAATCAAGTCTTTCATGCAAGGACCAAGCATATCGATGTCAGGTGTCACTTTGTTCGTGACTATGTTGGAGAAGACGACGATGACATCACCTTGATGAAGATAGGGACATCGGACTACCCTACAAACATGCTTAGGAAGGTTGTTACAGGGGTCAAGTTTAAACATTGTTTGGACTTTATCAACATTGTTCCAAGATAACGATGGTGTCTCCTTCTGTGGCAACGAGGCTCTGCGGAGCCATATGAGCCTTTCGAGGCAAGATGACGGGAACACGAGATGATTCTTACCGAGGAGAAGCGTTGACGGTCGATTGTGTAACATAAAACCAATATTTCACCAAGGTGGAGATTTGTGATAATTTGGCTCGTGTGGCTGCTGGAAATTTTCAGCAGCCCCATGTGGGCTGCCCTGGGGTTGGTGCACCAACCCCTCCCCTTTCAACCTATAAAATGAGGGTAATGGTTTTGATTATTAGCATCGAAAACTTGAGATTTCTTTTGTATCTTCAATAGAAATCATATGAAGTGTTTCCTTGATCGATCTTCGATCTAAATTGTTTGTGCTCTCTCTTTGTTCTTTGTTCTAGTTACTTCGACGGTCTCAATTGTTTCCGCGTCGCAACAAGTTTTTCTTCATATGTTTATTCTCTAAAATTCTTAACAGGTCTGGATTTTCCTTGCATCCAAGTATCTTGTATGTAGTTCAAGTTGACCGAAGCGACAGTGATCTATTTCAGTTGGATATACACCAAAAATTAAGTTGAATCAGTATAAATCTTGATGTTATATGCGTGATTCTCTTTTAGTTTCTGTCATTTTTTATATTGCTTGTGATTGTGGGGGTTCTATAGAAATTAACATTAACTTTGATTGCCGATCTACAATTCTTGATTTTTCTAAAACGTGATTGTCAACTGGATTAGGATTCACCCAACCCAATAAAAAATCATTTTGACACATAATAAACATAGAAAATTGTGAAATATAATGATACATAAGACGATATTAATTCATCAAGGAAATTGCAAAGTTAGAAGGTTTAGTACATGTTACATATACGTAATAACTAGCCTCATTATTATTATTATTATTATTATTTTGCATAGATTGTGTTACATGTATCAAGGAGCAAACATAAATGTAAAGACTTGTTAAATAACTATAACTTTTCGATTTCCATTAAATTATATTAATGCTCGGTTCTGAGTTACATACTCTTTGTTATAGCCTAATAGATCAGCCTACTAGATATATTCAAGATGAGATGTCTTGGTATATATATCATTTACAAATGATATTGTTTTGATATATGAGACGAAAAGTGATATAAATGTAAAGTTAGAACTTTAGAGGCAGACAATAGAGACTTGGTATTACATACTTAGAAGGACCAAGATCGAGTATATGACATATATGTTTAATAGAATGAGACGTGAAGATCATAGTGTGGCAAAGTTGCATGGGAAAAGTATTCCGGTAAGGAATTTAGATATCTTGGGTTAATTATTCAAAAGGAAACATAGATTAAGGACGATATTAATCATATAATCAAAGTATGATAATGAAATGTAAAACTGTAACAGGAATATTGTGTGATTGAAATGTAAAGTTATGATTAAAAGGTAAATTTTATAAGCTGATGATTATACCATGTGTTTACGGTATAGAGTATTAGGCTTTCATCAAGAAGCATGAAGAGTATGTAGCAGAAATGTGAATGATACTCCGTATGCATGGAAACACTAGAACATAAGGGTAAGAAATGAGAATATTCGGTGAAGATAGGCGTGGTTCCTAATGGTCCATAATGAATAGGGATAAGGGATGAAATGATTGTATTCATCACTTGTTTGCCCTAGTATGGAGCCATCTTGGTACGCGAGTTTCTTCTCATCACTCGAATGAGAAGAGGAAGATGTCTGGAACCAATGGTCCATTTACTAATTTTGTTTTCAAATATGGAAAGCCTTTGATTAGGGTAAGAAGTAGCTTTGGACACCAAAATTTGGTATTTCTAAATGAGCATACTTATTACATATGCCATATCATGCTGCCAAAGCAGCAGGTATATTACATATGTTATATTATACTCAAGCTAATTCAAATTAGTTGATTTAATTATGTTGTTGTCCTAAGGATAATAATATAATAAGTTAAATTACAATATGAATCATTTTGTCTTCGTCACTCTAATTGTCTAGCCTAATTACCAAGTCCTGCATGTTGTTGAATTTGAGAAAATCAAAATCAGTGTGCTATAAAATTTTCCTTTTTGTGTTTCTCCATATAATTATGATTAATAGTTTCACTTATTGAGTAAAATGAGAGAAAATACATTCGGATTATTTGGGAATGTGCACCTTAGGGTTTTAAATGCACTGACTAGGAAGTCTGATAGTAACATAGTTAATGGAGAAAACTGGACCAGAGTGATGCCTAAGCGTTCTTGCATAAAGAAGGATATAAAGGTGCTTGATTAACTAAGGAGATGTAACCAATTTTGTCACGATGTAGATGACGGGGACAGACGTGATTAGGGTTTTATGATGGGAGAATGAGGGAATTAGGAAATTGATAAAAGAAAAAAAATATAGGATTCTAGCTTCACACTGGTGAATCACACAAACTATCACAAATCACAAGCAAATAAATTTTCAATCACAAACAATAACTTTACACAATTAATTCTCAATTCATTCATTTTGTATGATTCATACAAGCCTTATTTATGGGAAAACAAAACTTGAAAGCTAAGAAAACTTATCCTAATAGAATCCTAAAAGTTATCTTTTATTAATAAGGCTAAAACATCTCAAACTAAAACTCTAAATAAAAGGAAACTCAAAATCCTCATTTGGCTCAAACTTCAAACCAAATAAAAGAAATTCTAAAACTAATAAAACCATTAACGTCCAAAATAATTAAAAATTCTATTTTTCTTCTTGTTTAATTGTAACTCCTTTGTATAGCAGTATTTGCTTGCTTTAATTTTCTATAGAATGTTACATGTGCTTGTGGCTCGTTCCATATAAAATTATCTCAAGTTGGAGAAAACATATCATGAATTTTAAAGTGAAGTAAGATTGAGAACCTCAAGCAACCATCTTGTGAAGAATGGTCTAAAGGTAAGGTATACGTGTATACAAATAAGTGCAAAATTGCTGGCTAGTATATGGTGGGAAGTCTGTAATCATGAAATTAATATGATCTGACATCTAAACATGAATCTAAAGTGGATTTTTCTCAAGGAGCAGCTCAAGATGTGTTCACGATCAAGCTTTAGCTCAAGATCAACAAATGGTAGCCTCGGACTCTAAATCAAAATGTTTCAGCTGTACTTAGAATGCTTGTTTGGGTTAGGGGCTGGCTCAAGCTGGTAATTTAACACATGCTTCAAGTGAGGCTCTGGTCCTGTGTCCGGCATTAGCTATGGCTTAAATTTTGATTCCTGTGTTGGTTAAGGGTCCAATTTTTGTTTTGACTTGGGGTGTTTTCATGTTTTAGGACTAGAACTTTAGTCTAGTTATAAGTTTGGAACATTTTGTTTATACCTTCATACCATGTTGAGAAAGGCATGTCATGATCCCGTAATGGAGGTTACCATGGCTTAGCGGACCATGTCCTCGTCACAGTAGGTTGGTTGGCCACTTGATGTTCTATCGCTACTAACTTCATCGAGCCCGACATGCCTGCCATGATGGGCATCGAGCCGACCTGCCAACTAGTTATTATTTTTTCTTCTTTCTTCTTTCTTCTTATTCTTCATTTTCCCACTCCTCCCATCAGCCTCTACATGCTACATCATGTAGCCTACAAGGGTTGGTGAAATGATGGAGATGAGAAGGCAGTAGACGGAAGAAGAAAGAAAGATGAAAAAAGAAGAAATTATAGAAAATTCTTAATTATGATTTCATTTAAATATTGGCTTATTAATGAAATTAATTATTATCGATTCAGTTATTCAAATATTTAATTATGAATTCATACGAGTATGCTTAGACTGTGACTTGTGAGGGTTAGTTTGTGGGGATATATCCAGAGTAGATTTTAGTGTTCAACCGCCTTCTCCTTAGAATAATTGACGAATGTGATTGTATAAAGTTAATTCGTTTAAAATTTTTTAGATTTACTTTTAACTTTTCTTGATTTTTCTTTTTTTTTTCTCTATTTTTATATTTTAAAACTAAAAACCCGCCTTGGCCCCATGGCGACCCATTACTGCAACGTTGCTGCCGTCATCATTTGTAGCATTGCCTTTACATGGGTTTGTTCATGGTGTCAGTTCTTGGTTAGGCTTTGGATTGAAATGGTTGAAATGAATGATTAGCGGTGGAAAGTAGATTGAGCATCATAACATCTTTTTGATGAATGGTGGATTCTCGGACGTACAAAACATTTTTTGTTGAGGAGTTCTGCCATACATTCAAGAGTGAACGTTGATGTGATTCCTCAATCACCAATTATTTGCTCACCTTTAAACATAATTCTTACAGAAAGATACCATTTGGAATTCTATCATGTCATAATATAAGAACAAAGCATTCAAGCCTTCCATCCAAATTTCAATTTCAAACTCATTTGAATGATGTATAAATCTTTCATCAAAACCTTAAAAACCATATATGTTGCCAAACTTGTTAGGATTATATCGATATCCTTGAGAAAAGGTGAGGGCAGTGGCCGATTTGTGCATTAGGTTGTGGGGGCATCTGCCCCCACCAAGATTTGAAAAAAAGATATATATGTATGTATATTTGTGTGTGTATATATATGTATATTTGTATATCTATGTGTATATGCATATATGTATGTATATGTAATATCCCCCCATCAACACACACACACAGATATGGCCATGTTCGGTTGAGAACGGTTCTCACGGGGTTGCCCATTAGAACTAATTTTTGTTTTTTAAATAAATTTTTTCCAAAAAAAATTTCCACAGTTTAATACATACATATATACACCCCAGGAAAAATAATGCGTGAACCCTAGTGGGATTTGACGCTCGATCAAGCCGTTATAAATTTATCGGTTTCAGAACAATAGAACATTTTGTACCGATCCGACCATGAGGCAAATAGGGGGGGATTATCTTGATTTTTGACATGAATGTGTATTAATATGTTTAGATCACATTCAACAGTTTGGATCTATGAAAAAAATCAAAGAGGAAGTTCTCATGGGGAAAGTTCTCTACCGAACATTCTTATATATATATATATATATATATATATATATATATATATATATATATATATATATATATATATATATATATATATATATATATAGAATAATGGGTATCATATAACATGTGAGGCATCGCCTCAAATACAAGACACAAAAAGTGGAGGTTTACAGGCCCACATGGACTTGTACTCTATATATATGAGAATAATGAGTATCATAAGATAATGGAGGCATCTCCTCATAAAGCAAGACACAAAAAGTAGGGTGGTACAACAAGTAAAAGCCCATGCGGGCTTGTACCACCATACTTTTTGTGTCTTGTATATGAGGAGATGTCTCACATGTCATATGATACCCATTATTATATGTATGCATGCATGCATGCATGCATGCATGCAAAGGTCTGGTTCTACCACTAGGCGAGGGATCTTAGCATAAGAAGGCCTATCACAAGGATAGCAAAAAGATTATTGAACAAGAGACGTGCTCAAGAATCAAAAAATCTACACAAAAATAGCATCACATATGCCTCCAAAGATAGCCTAGCTATAGTACAGTATACCGCTACAATATCGTATACCAGCTAGTATCATCAACAATAATCATTAACCTTTTTTCTTTTTTCTGATTTTTAAGATGTTTTTTCAAATTTTTCCTGAACTTTTTCTATTTTTAAAATTTTTTGTTCTTTTCTCTTCCCTCTGTTTTTATAAAGTAAAAACAAAAGGAAATCTTCAAAGAACAAAAGAAAGGAGATATAGAAAAAGAAGAAGACGTGGTTCGGAACTTTGGCTTTGATACCAATTTGTAGGTGACGGAGCGATTAGGGTTGTGGTGTGAGAATTTGTGATTAAGAAAATTGATATAAGAGAAAAAATATGAGATTCGGGGTTTACACCATGATGAATCATGCACCACATCTCGCAAATCACATGCAAAGAGATTTTCAATCACAGATGATGATTTTTTTAAAAAATTAACTCTTAATTCATTGATTTTCTAATGGTTCATACAAGCCTTACTGATATGAAAATAAAACTTAAAAGCCAAGAAAACTATTACTACTTGAATTCTAAAACTTTCCCTTTATAAATAAGGTTACAGAATAGACTCAAACCAAAACTCTAAATAAAAGGAACAAATTTGACTCAAAACTCTAAAACAATTAAAAAAGAAACTTTAAAACTAATAAAAATCTAAAAAGTCCAAAATAATTAAAACTTCTTAGTTTCTCCTTGAACAATTGTAACTCCTCCATATGGTAAGGCTCGCTACAATTTCCAAAATAATGTTGTACATGCTTGTGGCTCGTTACTTCCACGTCAATAGAAGTCAACAACAATGCATACATGAATTTAAATAAAGAAGAGGAGAAAGAGAATGTTCAATATGTAGAGGGAATAATTGTTTCCACTCTCCAGCATTTTGATAACAGTTTTGGTGTAAGTTGTGCTTCTCTCCTTTCTGGGATTAAAGAAAAGTAAATGAATTTTGGAGTAGGCGCCGTGAAATCAGATGCTAACCTTAGGTTATAAAAGTAGACCAAACATTTCTTTTCGATCATAAAATTTGTTCAGTGTAGATTGCAGAAGATACTCCTTTTAGCTAAGTTGAGAAGTGGACAAATTTTGCAACAGTCAATAAGGAAAGGTTTTGCTATTTAGGAAACCATGAAAGAATGATGACAATGTTGAAGCTAATGAGTTTATCTGCTTGTGTATTTAGAATCAAACTGCAGATTTTAGAGGAAGTAAGAGAAGAGAGAGAGCAATACCATGATAAACAAGTAACAAGTAAGAAAACTAAAGCAAACCAAATACATTTGCTGTACCGAACAGATTTCTTTGATCTTGGACTGTCCTGCGCAAAAGTTCTGTACGAAGATTGGCTTAGAATCAAACTGCGGATATTTCAGAAAGTAAGAGATGATAGATAGCAATGCCATGGTAAATAAGGCACTAGTAAGAAAGCTAAAGCAAACTGAATACATTTGCGTACTGAACAGATTTCTTTAATCTTTGACTAAAACTAGAATTACTGCTGATGAGTTAGTTCTCGGTGTTAACATTGATGCATAGAACTTGCAATATTTGTTAATGTTATATAATTCTACATGCCTTTTTTAGAACTCGCAATATTTGTTAATGTTATATGATTCTACATGTCTTTTTGTCTTCATTTACTCTCTCTTTCTGCTTTCTTTTCATTTCAGAAAATACTTTTGGCCAAGACTAAATTGATGAACTCTACCTGATCATCTTTTCCTTTGCTCCGGTTTCTTTAATTATGATGCCTCACACACATATGCAAGCACAGAATTTACATTTTAAAACATCATAGACATTCTTGCTAATGCAGTCTATATATCTTAATTACTGCATTGACTTGGTTATGTTTGCTAGATTAACATTGTTGTGGCTATGCATTGTTAGGTCAGAGATCTGTGAACCTAAGCTTTCTCTTCTGAGCTATTTGAAGAATGAACACATTTGTGGACGGCCACTGGGTCTGCGGTTTCACAAGAAAACAGGAGACTTATACATTGCTGATGCATATTTTGGATTGTTAAAAGTTGGTCCTGAAGGTGGATTGGCAACACCCTTAACTATAGAGGCAGAAGGGGTCCCATTCAATTTCACAAATGATTTGGATATCGATGAGGAAGGGAATGTCTATTTTACTGATAGTAGCACCAACTTCCAGAGGAGGTACGTAGTTTCCCAATTTTGGTACAGTTTCTATCTATTGTAACAGTTCCTTCTTTTAAACAGTTAAAGCAGTTAAATATCTTAATTATCATAAGAAAAATTGTGTTGCCAGTTTGCCCATCATACATTTGTGAGCAACACAACGGGAAAAGAAAGAAAGAAAAGAGGATGGAAAAAGATTTGAACATCATCTATTCTTTCTAATTATTATCTGGTTTGAATCTCATGGTTGTCATGGGAGGAGGTTCATAAATAAAAATGCATACAGACGACATCACTTTCTTGTCATACATAACTCTTAACGAAATTTTTCCTCGTACTGGCAAAAGGATAGCAGAATTATAGAGTTAGATTGTAAAATGGTTGCTTTGATTATGTTGTTGCATTAGATAGGCTTTTAATTATTCTGTATTATTAAGCTAATTTCCTCTGGATTGGCTTTATGTTGAAGTTTGTGAACTATGATTAGTATAGGAAAGAAACCATGTCAGTCACTGACAAACATAGATACACGATGTTAACTTCTATAGTATTAATTTAATTTTAGGGGGGTGTTATATATTGGTCCTCTTATTTACATGTAATTTGAAAACAATATCTCAAAGCATATGATTTGTTTTTAGTCTACCAAATTTATTACTTTTTTAAAAGAGTCTCCTAGTTAAATTCAATCTAAAATTAAGGTATATTCTATTAAAATTTACAGAATATACCTTGTCTTCTCCAAGCTTCTCATACTCCTCCTTTTTCTCCTCATCTCATTAACTCTCACCATCTCTGCCGAATTCTGCCACTACCCCTTCCCCTCTTCCTTTCACTTTCTCCCTTTACCCTTTAAGAATCCCTACAAAAAACCTTTAACCAAACACTATTCACATCATTCATTCCTTTATCCACCCTAGCCCTGACCCCGTACCATTTCTCCCTTTCATCCCTCAAGAGATTCTCCCAAGCATTAATCTTATCTCCATCATCTTCATCTCTCTTATTTCTCAAGAAACCCTCTATCAAACCCAAACTCTAGCACATCGTTCTCCCTCCACTCATCCCTCAAGAAAACGCTAACCCAGACCACAACCCTAACCCTTACCTGAAATCCGAACCCCAAAATTAATGCTTCACCTACAATCTGGAGGTTGATAAACCGACCCAAGTGAAATTTTGAATGAAAAATACTTAAAGAGGGATTGTTTTCGAGTAACTAAACAAATTTGGAGGATCAAATCATAAATTATATGACTGGGGAAACTCTCTTCAAATTAGATATAAATAGGTAGATCAATATCCCAAACCCCTTAATTTTAACGTTCGGTGAATCTGAGGAGAAGAAATATTCTTATTTGGTTCGGCCTCCTTATATTATATTGTTTAACACACACACCGACCGCCCACCAGCCCACCCCCCCCAACAACCCCCCCCCCCCCCCCCCCCCCCCCCCCCCCCCGGGCTGTAAAATTGGAATAAACCAAATGTCGATAGTGGAAATGGTTTCTTTGAATTCATGCTCAACATGAGGTGGCAAAACAAATTGCCCATTGAATTTATCCCAACCCTCGTATGCCCACCATCGGTGATGTAATCTATCTATATTCCTATAACTATGTATGGATAAATGTTAGGATGAATTCCGTTAACAACTCTTGAACTATGATTAATGTGTATTCCGTTAACAACTCTTGAACTATGATTAATGTGTTACTAAACACACCTAAAATATAATATTAACAGTAACCACATTTAGAAAATTGCAAACATTGCCTTTGTTCAAATAACTTATGGATCTTAACACCCCCTATCGAATAGTAGTTTCTGTTAGTATTATAGTTTAGTACTGGGTAATTTTTAGATATAGGAAAAAAATTAAAAATAATATTAAATTTCGACCGAAAAATATATTTACAGAAATCGACCAAGTCTGGCCACGTCAGCAGCCAGGTGCGTGCCTGAGTACTAACTGGGGATGGTTTGAGTTGGCCGCACTTGGCAAGTGCAACCAAATTATGTTTTAACAATTTGGCCGCACTTGGCAAGTGCGGCCAAACTGTGTTGCAACAATATGGCCACACTTGCCAAGTGCGGCCAAGTCATTAGGAGCTCAGCTTCTATCAAACCTTCAAATAAATTATTTGTATTCAATGTATTGATGAAATACTTGCCTTTGTGGTAAGGCTTGAAGGTGAGACCCAGTAGGTTCTGGGTTCGAATCTTGTTATGGATGCTTAATTAATTAATTTTTTAAATTTATATTAAAAATAAATTTTATAGGGGGAATACTAGGAATTGACCCCGTGACCTCTCTCCTCCAAACAAGAAGTAATACCACCAGGTTAGACTTACTTATCATACAACATGCAAACAATCTATTTAAAAGCTTGACCGAAACTGCCCCCTAATGATTTGGCTGCACTTGAAGTGCGGCCAAACTGGGGAAATTTAATTTGGCCGCACTTGGCCAAACTGGGGAAACTCAATTTGGCTGTACTTGCCAAGTGCGGCCAACTCAAACCATCCCCAGTCAGCGTCCAGGCATGCGCTTGGCTGCTGACGTGGCCAGACTTGGTCGATTTCTGTAAATATTTTTTTGGTCGAAATTTAATATTATTTTTAATTTTTTTCCTAAATCTAAAAATTATCCTTTAGTATTATTCTTCATAGATCTGTAATGACATACTGACCATGGTAGATGGTGTGTTAGTGGAATGTACTCCCAAGATACTAATTTAGATATTATTTTTCTTTTGTTTTTGGTCAATCAGTCAACTTTGACTGCCAAGCTTATCCTTGGAGAAAAAGTTTTGCAGGTCCTTTGAATTAGCTTATGTTTCTTTAATGTTACCGGAGATAGTAATAAGCATACCCGAAGTGTGTCAGCGATTGATCTTCCTTCTTGTTTCCAGGAACTTTATGCAGCTGGTGTTCACCGGCGAGCCTTCAGGGCGTCTTTTAAAATACAGTCCGGCAACAAAGGAAACCTCCGTCCTCCTTAGAAACCTTCAATTTCCCAATGGTGTATCTCTCAGCAAGGATGGATCTTTCTTTGTGTTCTGTGAAGGATCCCGTGCCAGGTTGGCATGTCTTTCAACCTGTACAAAATTTCATTTTGTCGTAAAACCAACAGAAGTAAATTGGAGGAGCACTTGTTTCTGAACAGGTTGCTTAGATACTGGCTGAAGGGTGAAAAGACTGGAACATCAGACGTCTTCGCGCACCTGCCTGGATTCCCAGACAACGTGAGAACGAATGAGATGGGTGAATTCTGGGTGGCCATCCATTGTCGCAGCACATTCTATGCACGGCTTTTGAGTCGGTTTCCCCTGTTGAAGAAATTCCTTCTCAAGCTCCCAATCAAAGCGAAGTATCAGTACCTGATGCAGATAGGAGGGAAGCTTCATGGGATTATTGCGAAGGTCAGTCCAGATGGGAAGTTGCTGCAAGTGCTGGAGGACAATCAAGGCAAGGTGGTTAAAGCAGTGAGCGAAGTAGAAGAACATGATGGGAAGCTTTGGTTAGGATCAGTACTTATGCCGTTTATTGCCGTCTATAAATTATGATCCGATCCGAGTTGTTTGTTAGCACGACATGTATCATCGATTGGCGAAATGGTTACACTTGACTCGGCAAAAAGTGGAAGATCCATGAGTCCCTCTGCTAGATGTTGCCTGCTGCGGATGTTTTGTAACTTATACTGTGAAGCAATGTACCTCGCTGTACTTTCTAGTCGTCTCATTAATAAATATTTGTGTTTCACTTTGGACGAGTCTGACATTCTTTGAGGTGCAGTTCGTCCTGCTAAAAGTTGTGTGGAAAATAGTGTTGGAATTCCAAATATGCAGAATTTTTTGATGTATTCTTTTTTTTTTTTTTGATACTTCGGAATTTTTTTCTCCCCCTACCTGCATGAAGTCCTTGTAGTCCTCATCCACCCCAATCGACATTCCACGTCGTTGTGCTCTCATCAACCTCACCTTGCCGTGATGCTCTCATCAAGCTCGACTCACATGCCCATTGTGTTGTCATCTCACCTAGGGGTGTGTGGGTCCGGGTACCCTGTTTTTTTCATGTTACCTGGACTCTACCCGGTAAGGGACCGGTTCCTAAAATTTGGACCCTGAACCTACCCAGTTGAACCCTATACCCGGACCCTATGGTTCCGGGTAGGTTCCGGGTACCCTGTAAAAAAAAATCTGATTTGTGAGGCATTATGAACAATGATTTCCAAATGATCTGTGCATGACAATTACCTCAAATACGCATGAATAAAGTCTCTTTCTTCAGTAATAAATGCATACTGACCAGTCATTTCTAATAGATAAAGCTAGACATATGGAAGAATGATTCACGTTTACCTCTACTGCTCTTTGGACGCATAAGAGAACAATATGATCTTTGATTCAAATACATTGTTTAATGAACTTACACGTTGCTCAAAACTTCAGGATGCAAGTTGTACTCACTAATATTATAAGTTCAAATTAGATATAGCCAGGGTGGATCACTCTTATATATTTTGATCCTTAATATTATAATATATAAACAATTTTATATATAAAATATCGGTTCCGGTTCTGGGTACTCGTTTTCTATAGACGGGAATCGGAACCGGACCCGATACCCGTCGGTTCCAAATTTTCCTACCCGGAACCTACCCGGAACCGATAACTATCTACCCAGAACCTACCCGTTAGGGTAGGTTCCGATCGGGTATTTGGGTACCCTGTACCCGTGCACACCCCTAATCTCACCAATGTTGTCGGCGGCGATAATTGTCATCATCGTCGTCAGCTCTGGTCGTCATCAGCTCCGGTTGCCACCATGCTTAATTTCTCTCCCTTCATCGGTAGAGAGTGACAACTTGAAAGTGGAATTTGTATTCTTGAGTAGTTGTGTAATCTTGGATTGAGAAAAGTAAAGTTTTTTGTTTCTTTGTGCTTGAAAGTGGTGTGGAAAGTGAGTATGAGAGTTTTATGTGGGGCCCAAAAAACTTTCTAGTGTTTCTTTGGTTTTGAAAGTTTCATGGAAAAGTTTGATGTGTGGTCCACAGGTTTGAAATAATAAATTACTTGTAATTATCATAATTTGTTGTGAAGGGTTGAGGGTTAGTAAACCTCTAGCCTCATATATATATTATTCTTATTGGATACATGGTGGGTGGATACCCATAGGCCCATTAAGGGCCATATTCATAACACTTCCCCTTATCCAACCATCGTTGTAGACTCAACATATGAATACTGCAGGATACATAGTGCTTATAAATATCATAAGGGGTGGATACTTCCAGATCCTAAGTTAGGGATAACTGCCTCGTTAAAACCTTTGGCCATGGAAAACCCAATGTGAAAAACCAATAGCTAAGGAAAAAGAGTACAGTTCTCCATAACTTTTTCTGATTTCTGGAAGTGTTTAGGGGTGGATACTTCTAGATTCAGAGTCAATAAGGTTGCCTCGTTAAAACCTTTGGCTATGAAAAACCCAGTGGGAAAAACCAATAGCTAAGGAAAAAGAGTACAACACTACATTTAACTCCCTCTGGTCTGTACAAGCTTCAGGCTTGCATATCTTCTAGGCATCTATACATCAATCTCATCTTTACAACATTCCGAGAATAAATACAAAATACAATGCATCGCTCATCTTTACAAGTATCACTCATATATGACAGTTACTGAAAATGAGGGAGCTATTCTGAAGAGGGGTGACCTGCAGACTCAGTAGATAGCTCCACATCTCTAGTATCTGACCCAGTCGTCACTATTTCTGCGAGGTACTTCAGAGCATAGCTATGCGTACTGTTGATTTGCCTCTTGAATGATGAGCTTCTCGGAATGGTAGGATTGATGTTGCCTTAGTAGTATGCTTTGCAGATCTCCAGGAGTTGGTTGTTCGTTCCATTGTGGTAGTCATCGTGATGATTTGTAACCTGTATCTGTAATTACATTTAACATGGAAGATGATCCTTGACCATTAGAGGTAGCGCAGAAGCTACATATCTTTGGTCTAGTGGTATGCTGCAGGTGCTGCACTGTATCTGTCTAACAGATTTACTGCCAACGCTCTCTAGAGACGCGTGGATAAAGGAGTGTACCAAAAACACTCAAGTAAGGCACTTCAGGGCCTAGGATATCCTTCCCCTCTTCCAGTGAACGAAAGAGTCTTAATGTGCATCCATACAACTAGTAGGTGTATTTAGTGGATTGCAATTGTCCATGTTTCTTCATCAACTTCGGGTGTATGAAGTTTAATGTCACATGGTTTTTATCTTCAGGATGATAATTTCATCTTCGGGAAGATAATTTCATCTTCTAGATGATAAGTCATCTTCCGGATGATGTTTTCATCTTTTGGATAATTATTCATCTTCTGGATGACCATTCATATTCTAGATGATAATTTCATCTTCTGGATCATGTTCTCATCTTCTGGATGATAATTTCATCTTCTGGATGATGTTCTCATCTTCTGGATGACCATTCATCTTCTGGATGATGTTTTCATCTACTGGATGACCATTCATCTTCTAGATGATTTTTTCATCTTTTGGATGATAAATCATCTTCTGGATAATGGTTTCATCTTTTGGATGATGATTCTGTAAGCCAATATTTTTGCCTATGTCTTACATATCATATTTGATAGTTAGGCTTAAACAAATATTTCGGTTTTCTCTTCGGGAGATTCGATGAGATTTGAGTCATTTGCAAATATAATCTCAAATCATTTTCTTTACTCTTTTTAAAGATGCAAAATCAACCTTTAGTAGGAGTCCTTGTTAAATTTAAGGAACTCTCTTGGTTTTTAATTTATTATATCTTTCATAGGACAGATGTCCCAAAAATCTATCCAGGCAATACATGAAATAAGGATGAAATCCATAAAGGTATGTTATCACATCATCCATAGCAACATAGCCCAAAATTTCCTTTGCCAATCACATGGTTTTTGCAACTATGACCAGGGAGCCTGATGCATCAGTTTATATAATTTCGTAAGTGAGTCAAGCTCATCTTATTTGATTACTTCCTGGTTTCAGCGAAATAAACCTCTAAGCTATAGCGTGTTGCTTATAGCATATGATTTTATTTATTTATATTTGTGTTTATACAATACTCATTTTGCCCACAGGTTTGATATCTTTTGATATCAGGACTTCAGGTCCAAACACTTCACATTTCATAAGTGAGTCCAGCTCAACTTATTTTTGCCTCGTTCCACATTATTTGGCCAATCTCTACGTTTGCTTCAGGAAACGGAGTGTGGAACGATATTTATAATTATCATTTAAATGACAAAATGAAATGTGAGTAATTGTCAACAAGTGTATTTTTTATCCAAACACCTCCACATGTACGTACATTATTTAATAATATTTCAATTTATTCCAGATTCATCTCTTCTATAGGTTCTGGAAGGGAGATGATATGGAGATGAGCTCACTTTCCTGTGGTGGTATTGTTTTAGGGTCTTCAGGAGTTATTTCTCTCTTTGGAGCCGCATGGTATGTCCTCTCATTTTAATTTAGGAACATCCACTTCTGCTGTTGGTGGATTGCATCCATTATTTTTGGTATGTCAATCCTAGATGGATTTTTAGCAGCAGGGATGCGTGATTTTGACAATATTCGGTTTGTCAAATATGTATGAGAACTGTTGCGGTGTAGAACTCGCGTACAATGAATTTGTATTATGGGGAACCAAAGGCACGGTGGTTAGGGGAGGCTGTTAACAGGTGTTGAGTGTAGTGATGAGGCTGGGCGCACTACGGAGGCCGACCACGGGGTCAATTTCGCTAGGACTTCGCTCAGCTGCCGCGCTGCTAGTGGTTGGAGTCGAGCAGGCCAGTGGAGACGAGCTCGCCTGCACAGGGAGCAGCTAGTCAGAAAGGCCGGGTTGGAGTCCAACCCTTAGCCTCACTGGTGCCTAAGTCAGCGATAGAACTTAAAGCGGGGGCTAGGCACGCAGGTCGGACTAAGAGTGAGTCGACTGTACGTGACGAGCTATCAGTTGTGGAAGAACAAAGATATGGAAGACCCTTGCTCTTGTGTGTGAGTAATAAGATTCAGAGTAAATTTGCCAACCCCTTTCCCGTTGGAGGCGAATGAGTATTTATACCTGATGGAGTCGGTTAGGTGAGGCTGACCTGGCGTGCTGACTCGACATGCTGAGCTGGCCCAACTGTCAGCGAAAGCTTCAGACGAGGATGTCAGGATTAAGGGCGTCAGCCATGATTTTGTCAGACGGTGCAACAGCCAGGGGCGCTTTTGTCAGGATGTCAGGGCCGAAAGCACTAAGTGTCAGGGTGCGCAGCGGCCAGGAGGTGCTTTGTCAGATGGTCGGGTAGCAGAAGTGTCAGTAGCGTCCTTATACTAGGTGGTTTGTCGTGTCCGATGTGCCAATGAGTCGTGGGAGTGCTCCCGGGCAGCGGGGCTACCGATGGGTCACTGGGTCGCCCCTGACTGAGGGCGTGCGGTCCGGTCGTACACCTTGCGCGCTGTTCCCGGTGAGCTGGGGGGAGAATGGGCATGCGGCCAGCTAGGATTATGGCGAGGTGCGCTCTAGTCACAGGTCGAGGCGGAGTGTGCCCTTCCCCAGTCGTGTCGGGCTTTAGGATCAACAGGCGCCCTGCTGGCCTAGGAAAATAAGCGAGCGGCCTCCAAAGATGGGGCGAGGAGCGTCCTGTCACTGGGTCAGCTGGCCTCTGGGAAGGAGGGGCGAGCTGGCAGGGCATTTGGCGGACTGGGATGGAAGGTCGGTCTATCACGATCTTTAGGTCGTAATAATTGCCCTCGGCATTCGAGTTCGAGGTGGAAGCCCGGCTTGGCTCGGATGACGTATCACCTTCCCTCACTGGAAAAGGCAGTTCGGATTTTGTTCGGCACTAGGAGGCGGCGGCTGTAGTCTCGGGGTTCTCGCCCTGTCAGCCATTATTACGATTTGAAAGGGCTGGGGAAATCGAAGCGTCCCCGCTATTGGACAGGTGACGCGTGGATGAAGTAATGGTCATGCCAGCCGAGACGTCGGAGGCGTTCCAATAGGCGTTGCATGGCGGCGTGTCGACGGTCGAGATGGCATGATGTTTGCTATAAGTAGGGGAAGTAGAGGACCGATCGAACGTTTCTCCGATTTCAACTTTCCTTTGCGCTTTCTAGTTTCCATTTGTCGCTCGCCGACGTCGTCGCCGTCGCCGTCGACGGAGATTCGGTTTCGAGCGTTGTCATAGCTCGACTGCTCTACTAGGTAACTTCTTGATCCTCTCGACCGATGGCTTCTCGTTTTACGTTCGGATGTGGTAGTGGGACAGTGGAGGAGGAGTCAGCAGAAGAGGAGAGGTGGCAGTGGATGCAGAGGCCTCAGAGGCGGAGCATGTGGCGAACGGACGTGCCGATGACGATCGCGACCGTCCGGTGTAGGCCGGTCAGGTTTAACGTTAAGGAGATCCGGGCGCGGTTCGCCTGTCCGCCTTGTGAAGTGCAACTCCCCATGGCCCAGGAGCGGGTATGTCGACCTGGTGACCACGAAGTTGGGGTCTATATCCGGTCCTTCGAGTTGGGACTCCGCTTCCCAATGCATCCTTACCTTCTCCATCTCTTAAATTTCCTGGAGCTGTCGATCTTCGTATTGGTGCCCTGCTCCTTGGGTTTGCTAGTGGGTTTCATCGTCCTATGCCTCGCCAGCTCCTTAAGCCCATCCCTGGCGCTGTTCCAGCATTTCTTTGTAGTGAGAAAGAGGGGGATGTACTATCGTGTCTATGCGAGGAAGGGACGAGAACTAATAGTCGGGGTGCCTACCGACGTGGGGGAGTGGATGGAGAGTTTAGTCTTTGTCAGGATGCCGGTTGACGTGGTGCTGATGTCGAACTGGGGGAGTTTGAACCCTTTGGTGAACGAGAGTGTGAAATTGGCAGGTAAAGATCTGGCGAAGGCCCAAATTTTGGCGGAGATACCCGAGGCGGACCGCCGACTGGCGAGCTTGACGCAGGATGATCGGCTCGTCCCAGATTTTTGGCCCCAAGGTACTTAGAATCTGGCGAGCTCTGATGTAAGCTTACCCTGATCTTTCTCTCCTTCGCAGGTGAAGACGCGATGTTCTCGCGGGAAGAAGTGCTGAGGGCAGCCGAAGGGCCAATCGCAAAGGAGACCGACACTCTGGATAAGGGCAAGGGAGTGATGGGCGAAGGAGGGTCGGCAAAGGTGGTGGCCCGAAAGGAGGTGGCCCGAAAGCGAAGCCCCAAGATTTTGGTTGCGGAAGGGGCGAACAGGAGACGGCGGACGTCCGAGTCGGATGAGCCTCCCCAACGAACGAGCAGGGATGTACCAGTGGGTTCGCCCCACCCGGGAGTGGTCACCCCGACCCCTACCCGGGCCCCGACCGCGGAGAAGCCTCGCAAGGCACCCCCGTCCAGAAGTGGCCTTACGGGATTCCGATGCGTGAGATGGGACGAGAGGCGCACCCGAGTTGTGAAAGGGCGCTCATCCGTTTCGGGATGACGAGGGCTGAGGCTGAGGCACTTCCAAGCGAGGCCCTTCACCGGTCGACCTACCGGGTAGGCATGGATGAGTCGGTATTCGAGGATGCAGGGGTGGCGGCCCGTCTGGCGGAATACTGCATGCTGCCGCGGGATCATGAGTCCCTGATCTACGTGGGCACGAAGCGGCTGTGCGGCTCCGTAGTGTGGCACACTATGTAGGTAGGTCGAATTCCTCACCTCGACTTCCAAGTCTTCCTGTTCATGTCTGACTGGGTTGGGTTCTTTTGTAGATGATCGCAACTATGGTGGCCCTGCAGCGCCAAACCCCGATGGCCGCCACCAAGGCTGCTCTCGATAAGGTGAGGATCGATCTCAGTGAAGCCCGAGAGAAGCTGCGGGGGAAGGATGCAGAGCTGGAGCTGGTCGCGATGGACTATGAGGTTGAGAAGGCGCGGGCCGGGTACTTCGATGCAACGAAGGCTACGCTCGAGCGTCAACTCCTGGAGGAAGAGCGTGAGTGGGTGGACGTCATGGTGAGGCATGCCGAGGAGATAGCAGACGTCCGGAGCAAGGCACACTGAGGAGATGGCGAGCAAGAAGCGGGTGATCGAGGTGCAGCAGGGGAAGATAACTGAGCTGGGGAAGACAATCGAAGAAGAGAGGAGGGAGAAGGCTGTTCTCAAGAAGTGATTGGAGGAGACGAGGAAGGTCGACCAGGGGGTGATCGAAGCCACCATCTGCCGCTATCAAGACGAGCACCTCATTCCGTTGCTACGAGAGACGAGGGAGGCAGGCGTCCGCCAAGTGATGGAGGGGATGAGGGCGCGGCCGGCGGAGAGGCCGACACCGAGAGGCGGAAGTAGGGGTAAGGTGACGAAGTTGAGGCGGACTTAGTGTAGATGAATTTTGTAATTTTGTATGGCTAAAGATGTAAATAAATGAAGTAAATATTTTGTTTCTCTTACTCCTTATCGGTTGTGTGGATGGATTTCTTGCAAAGGTATGAATGCCCCCAACATGCTTCTGCCGACAAGCGCTGAGCCGTGGGGAGCAGGATGTTGAGACATGGTACGTTCGACCCGGGTTTGAGGGCGAGCACAGGGCGATCAGGAAGGCCGTCACGATGGTGCGAGCCAAGGTATGTCGCCTAGCAGTATGCCTGGATGTGCTCGCATGTGGTAAGTGCAGTGGTTCCACCTCGCTCGACGGTCGCCTAGCCTTCCGGACCGTGTTAATGGCGGGAGTTATTTTTCTATGTTTAGAAAAGCCCACTATGCAATACGCCGCGATCGTTTCGGTTCGATAGAAGGTGGAAATCGAAGAGGCTTGAAGCCTGATACACGAACCGATGCAATCTTTTCGAATCGACGGCGAATAGAAATCGAAGCGCCACGATCTCTATGGAGGTGACGTGTGGCAGATATTTCAGCGGCCATCAGTCGAGGCATCAGAAGGCGTGGATCGAGACGGCAGGTAGTGTGGATCGAAGCGCCAGACAGCTCGGATTATCGACGCGTGGCGGTACATCAACGGTTACGATCAGTCGGGGTGTCTTATAAATAGGTCTGGGTAGGAACGAGTGATGGTTTCTCACTTTCGAATTTCTCTAAGCACTTGCGTTCCCCGGAGATTGTGTAGTTCTTGTCGAAGTTACCGTCAGAGATCAGGCGACCGTCCCCCGTCGTTCGAAGCCGTCGACACCATACAGGTATTACATCTCTCCTTTCTCGATGTCTTCATCGACGTCTTCCATCTGCTTACCGAAGTCGACGGAGGTGGAAGAGTGGATTTGGAACCAGGTGGAAAAAGAGAGCTCCGCCGCAGGTATGGTGCAGAGTACGGAGGAGGGGTCATTGGAGAGTCAGAGTTGGACCGCGGGCGGTGAACAGTCGGTGGGCTCGCCCTCGGAGGCCCAGAGGGACCCGAGGAAGGGGAAAGGGCCCATAGCTCGGACGTCGAAGCCTGCTACCCTAGCCGCTGTTACAGTGGCAGAAGCTGGGGAAGTACCCGTCGAGATCTTGGGTGTGATGTCGGTGGTGAGGATGTCCATCGCAGACATCGGGGCATCGTATATTAGCCCGCCCTATTCAATTCGTCCGCCAACCGCGTCAGAGAGGGTGTGTTTTGCAGGGGACTACGAGGTCAGGGTATATGTGGCCTGCTTCCAGTAGGGGTTGCGCTTCCCCCTTCATCCCTTGGTGCTTGAAATTTTAAATTTCTTGGAGTTGCCGCTATTCCAACTGATGCCGAACTCCATCAGCGTGATCGTCGGCTTCCTGGTGCTGTGCGTGAGGAACAGTGTCTGCCCGTCCCTGTCCCTCTTCCACCACTTCTTTGCGCTGAAGAAGTTGAGGTCTTACTATTATCTGTCTGCGAATAAAAGTCATCCCCTCATTAGAGGCTTGTCAGATTAGATCAAGGGGTGGAGGCAGCAGTTTGTGTTCGTCTTGATGCCAGCAGACGTGGTGTTGAGATTGAACTGGGGCGAGCTGAACCCTGAGACAAGGCAGGGGGTCAGGCTAA
>JAULAV010000092.1:759039-809039 GCA_030789695.1 Scilla litardierei
TCTTTCTTCCTTGTGGTCATCGATGTATTGCTTTTTGTTATGCTTTATAATGTTTAATTTTCCATTCATCATATGCTCTTTACTATATTCTCCATTTTTGATGAAAACAAAGGGGGAGAGAAATATTAAGATTGGGAATCAAAGATAGGGGGAGCATGTCAATAGGGGGAGCATATTTTATCATTTTGGGATTCATGCTCGAAATTTCATGCTTCACACACTTCACACGTTTTTGAAGTAATCTTAATGTTTGGTTTGTTCTCATTAAAAGGGGGAGATTGTTGGAAATAGCCTCCTAAACTATGTTTGATGATAACAAACCCTAATGAACTGTTCTAATATGTGTGTTAAGTGTATCTCAAGTCTCTATGCAGTATGACAATCATGTTTGGTCAGGTTACACATGTACGTACTCAAGTACGTTGAAATACAAAGGCTGAAACTTCATTTGGAATTACGAAAGCTACAGAAAAAAGGAAGTAGCTATGAAACTCTACCCTAGAGTTAATCATAGGCTATAAACAGCATGTGAATTTTTTTCAGGAATTATGGAAATTGTTTGAAGCCAAAATACGGGGAAATACGAGGAAATACAGAGTATACAAAGAAGGAACTTTTTCTACAAGTGGTTAAATGAGGTGAAACAATTCTAACATGTATATATGGGGCTCTGGGATTTTTAAGATTTTTTTTAGAATTTATTGGATTTATTTGATGCCCAAATACGTAAGAATACAGTGCACATACTCAGATAATTCAACATACGGCACTGTTACAATATACGGCTTCAACGCAGCTTCATCCGGTCGACGTGGCTTCATCCAGACCGTTCATCTCGCATCCGATGAATGATCGAAGCGGAGCGACGTGGCTCACTGCGCGTCGTTCGATCGCGATCCAACGGTCACCATTAATGCGGACGAAGTCTCCGAAGGCGGGCGCCGCCATCCAAAGTCCGCGTCGACGTGGCCCCATCTCAACCGTCCACGTGAAGATCCGACTGTGCCGACACACGCGGGTCCGGGTCAAAGCGGGCGGGCTCCACTGCACGCTTTTTGACGACCACGCGTCGCCTCCTCATCCAATCCCACTCGATCCAACGGCGGAGATCGCTGCCGACATCAGATTTTTAAATCCGACCCGTTAATGCGTTTTAAACGTGTTTTATGCGGGTTCAGATCCCTTGGAACAGTAACGAAAACCCGTTAGCTTAATCCTATATAAACCCATGTGAACTCTTCACATTTTCATCAATAAGTGGAGTTCTAGAGATCCAAATTGAGTTCCGTAAGAGGCGTTACGATCGTGACATCATCCCCGATGCAGTGACACCAAGTTGAGTAGCTAGTTCCTCTTGTGCAGCAAATGATATCACTTTTAGTAAGGAACTTCTACCGATTACTTTCACGGGGACAACGACTACTTCCTCTACACAACTCCGATGGTCATTCCGTAAGAAGCGTTGCGAAGCTACTGACATGCTAAAAGACGAGCACCAGAGAGATCTTCACAAATGATCTTTCTAAACTCTTGATCTTATATATTTGTGAATACGGTGTTGTGGTTGTCTATGATTTTTGGGTTTCACACTTTCTTCTACTAAATTATTTTGAGTAATCTGATTGGTTGGGCCATATCAGATTGGGAGAGCATCATAAGTATTGTTTTCTTTTTTGGACTTTGGTGAGCTACGGTTAGTCAGAGTGGTTATAGTTGGGGCTCTAATCTTGTGTGATTGTAACTGCTTAAAGAAACATATTTAGTGATGTTGTTCCGGGGTGGATGTAGGTCTTGGGAGACCGAACCACGTAAATATTCTATGTCATCTGCTTGATCTGGTTGTTGTGTTATCTGCTTTACTATTTCTTTTACTTATCTGTTTAATTAGACTTAAATATTTTTATCTTGCGATAATTTGGTCATCGGCCTATTCACCCCACTCTAGGCCCTATTTAGATCCTACAACAAGTTATAAAGGGAGTATACTTAGGGATGACTAGGCGAGAGGGTGAGTGAAGGGGTGTGCAAAGTGGGTTAAACAGCGGTGAGGATAGACACAACAATATTCCCATGATACGTATGAGATTTTTAGGGATTTGATTAAGGGTTCAAAATTTGAAATTTGATTAAGGCTAATTGGGCTTGATTTTTGATTAGTGATTTGGTTGGGCTAGGGGTGTCCGAAAATTATGAAAAAAATATCAGGACAACCGTGACAACGAGAGGCTCGGGGGTACGGTAGTCAATCGTGTGTTTGGTCCATGAAAAATGAACGAAAAAATAAAAAGGTCCGGCGACTAAGTCTAAAGCTATGACGTCTCTACAATCAAACCTGATTTGTGGGAGAACGACCCGAGAAATAACATTCACTAAAAATTCCACAAATAACTACTCTTCCATCCGGTCTCAACTACATATCACATCGTATAGTCCGGATCCAAGAAGAGGCCAAATAAAATACGCACACGAAAAAAGTCGTACGCGTAGAAAATACAACGGTCGGAAAACGGCCGTTACACAAATCAAGAAAGAACCTAGGAGCCATGTCTAAGATAACTCTAAGAGCCTCGACTTTCGATCCCTTCGACAAATGGAAAGGTCGGGCTCAACCCAAATTGCTTTCCCTTTTCCGAGAACTTCCACAGGGCGAGGGGGCCGAAGGCGCTCCGCCATCTCCTCAGGGGTCGGTACCTTGAACACCACCAGAGCAAACATGCCTAACCAACCTGTTAAGAGAGTCAAGATCGAAGAAAAGGGATACCTTGGGAAAGAACAGGCGATCTCCGAAAGAAGCGACGATGGAAGCAAGCAGGCGAAGCAAGGAAGAAGATGATGCTGGAAAATTTCAGCCTTTCTCTTCGAAATCTCTCTTATATGTTAAGAAACTCAACCGCCAATCTCCCGATGCATGCCACGTGTCCATAGCCAGCCACCAGAAGCGGCGGAGATCGCTCTAAAGGCGAAGGGGTTTAGGCGGCACATATCAAATCAAATATTTTGAAATACATGTGCATTTAAGAAGACTGCACATCATTCGGTCCCAGTCAGCGCGACTCCTGAGGCACAAATGATGTGGGCCATTATTAGTGCATGGATATAAACCCAGTTTGGGTATCTGTAAACCCGACCCGTGTATCATCCCGACCCGTTACCCCCACACTCTACCCGGGCTACGTCTGAGTCAGGCGAACAGATCAAACGACCCTTGGACTGGCGCCGACATTCAAGAAAGAGTTAATAGGGCCGAATAAATGGCAGCCGTTAGCTCGAATCTCAGAGAAGATCACGTCCTAATCAATAAGGGGCGGTTACGCCTCATCAAGGAAGAGCTGCTTATAAATAGGTCGACGGAGAAAGGTAAAGGGGTTCCATCTTCAAGGTAGTGCTAATACATGGAACTCTATCTTCTTACTTCTTCATTCCATATTCGAGCTTGCGTCGTTAGTCTAGGGACGAACCTCAGTGGGTCGATCTCTACTACACCAAGCTCCCTCTCTTCCTTAAGTTCCCTACTAATTTAAGCATCGGAGGGGATTTGGGTCGGAATCCAGATCCGACCCCCCAACGACTCCCTGTGGTGCAGATCGACGATCACCATCCAAGCAAAGGTTAATATCGGGATCTTCAACCTCGAACGACTTATCAGACGGTCGTTCTTAGGTCGATCAACGGTCGTACCATCATCAACCATCAACTACCGACCCCGGTTCCCCCAACCGAGGGTCCCACTCCAAAGTCTAATTGGGCTCCTGCTCAGCGCTTTGTGTCCCTGGCAGCTTGACAACTGAACCAGTCAATTTTGGCCTTAACATTAGGTTAGTAAACTAACTGGTTATTGGGTTTGTGGTTTATTAAGCTAGTGGCTTGTTGGGTATGGGTTATTGAAGTTATTAATGTTAGTAAGTTAGTTTAAAGTTATTAAAACTATATTAAGCTATTTTAAGTTTTAAAGTTATTTAAGTTAGTAAGTTATTTTTTAAGTTATCAAGTTTTTTTAAAAGTTATTAAAATGATGATAAGTTATTTTAAGCTATTAACGTTAATTTAAGTTATTTCGGGGTTATTTGGGTTATGAGGGTTATTTAATTTAAGTTATCATACTATATTCTAGGAATGTTTTATGTAACAGTATGTTATTATAGTAATAGTATGTTATTATATTAATAGTAAGTTAAACACTTAAGTGCATACTAGAACAGTTTAATATATATGCATGTATAGTAGTGATATTATTATTTAACTAGCTTAAAGACTTTTAGCCTGATAATGTGACTCTAATGACACAGATACAGCCGCATTTTTCCTACAAACTCAACGACACAATAATCACCAAGACAAGTGTGCATTTTCTCCATGTTTTAAATGATGTTTCATTTAATGCGACATCAAACTTCACATGTTACATGTAGTGTATTGCAAGATAAAAATCCGCGTGCATGCGTGTGGACACTTTAATAAGTTAGTTGAATATGGCTTGTGAATTGCAACATTTCTGGACTTATATGAATTGCTTGAACTGCTTGAAAATCATAGACGTGCGGGCCGGTTTGGCTAATCATAGATATTGCATGCCAAGATTTGGCTATTCCCATGTGCCGGGTTGGCTAGTCTGTCTCGTGTTCCAGTATTACAACTTTTGATGGCCGGTTTGGCTGATTCTGGCTCGTGGTCCAGAAAGTACACGTGGGTGGGGGTGGGTTCGCTGGCACTAGTCGAAAGTTAACGGGTCACCTTCGGGGGCACTTGAAGGTAGATTCACGTGCTTACCGCCTAACGACGTGAACCTTAGAGCACTAAATTGAATACACTCTTGAACATCTTGAAATGCTATATTGAATATGTATAACATATAGGACTGCTACTGCTTCCATTTAAAATAGGACTGCCATGCTAATATAGAAATTTGTTCTTACTACTTAGAAATAGAACGACCATGCTAATGTAATCTCTGTTTGAACTGCTTAAAAATTGCAATTGTTCGTTTATTCATAAATGCTTAACTGCCATGCAAACTATTTCGAAAACCTTGTCAATGGTCCTAATCATATTATTGCTTGCCAAGGACTTTGTTGATATACATTTCTATGTTGTTTGTAATGTATGTCAGGACACGAGACATGTTATATTGAGGACGAGCTGATTGAGGGAACTGACCCACTGGACCAGGAGTACGCTGATCCAGAAGTTCTCCCCACTGAGAACTAGTTGCTGAACACTATCTGCTGCTGCTTAGAATTTCGTTTATTGCACTTTTGTAGTGTGTGTACCCTCTTTGTACTCTGTTGTTATTGGCCATACTTGGGGCCCTATTACTTTTGTGTACTATATCTAGATGTTGGCTTTAAATTCATAGTTATTTCTGTTGTTTCTGAAATGCATGCAAGTTCTTGCGTATGGTTTATTCACAGACGCTTATTTGGTTTGAGCTTCACTGCTTCAGCCCATGCGGACCCGTTCGCGTCCTCGCTCCCAAGTATAACGGGAAGCGGGACGTGACATAATCTCATTAAAATTTCAGACCATTACAATTTTATTATAATCAACAAATTATGAATGCAAGAAAAAATACCAAAAAATGTCATGGCACAGTTTTATTATGATCAAGTGTTGTAGAAGGATCAGGTGTTAATTGTTTTCATTGAAAATGGGTTTAGTAATCTTGAGTGGTTGTAGAATTTGAGTTTAAGAAGATTAAATTTTTTTGAACAAAAGTGTAATGAAAATTTGGTATTAGAGAATTCGTTACGTACATGTTCGTAAAACTTTTTGTGTTTGCATATAGATAAGAAAGATGTGTATGAAAAGTGGGATTATAATTCACGTGTTAAAAGTAAAATTTACTTATAAAAGTTAATTTATATAAAATAATTTTATTTAAAAAATTAACCTTTAATAATTCATTAAACATTCTTATGATCATAATTAGCATTATGATTACGTATTAATTAAATTTTGTATGGAGTTGATTTTTTCACTTTTCAATCCCAAGTGAACAGAAAAACTCATTTTATTACTCAAGGCATATTCTACAACTTGAATGTGGACGAGAAAGTGGGAAACCCCAGTGTAGCATGCCCTATTCATCAATTGTTTGTCATTTTCACCTCTGGTTTCCTTGTGATGTGGTTCTTTCGGCAAAAAATTTCCACGGAAAATAGGCCGATGTGGCTCCCTGCTAGCGACTCGTTGGCGCAAACATTCTCAGCGACGTTATACGCGGAAAATCGGTTGATTACTGCCCGAGATTGTTAAGAAAGGGAAGAATGGACTCTGCTATTTCTCTCTCCTCTCTCGGAGCCAATCGCAGCGCTCAAATCTTTTTTTTCATCGGAGGCACTGTGCATGAGGAGTGCACAGTGCCTCCGATAAAATTTTGTCCTATTATCGGAGGCACTGTGCACTCGGTACTGTGCACTTCTCAGCACAGTGCCTCTGACGGTAATCAGGGTAGTTAGTGTTTAATTAATTATGTTAGTTATTAATTAAATAGTTTACGTTAATGTTATAGTTAAATTGGTTAGTTTAATAATTAGTTTAATTAAATATGTTAGTTTATAACTAAATTAGAATTAATTATTTCTACTAATTTTATTAATTTCCATTAAATAAAATAATAATTAAAATCACCATTTGTTAATAACATAAAAATAATTCAAATTAATTAAATTATGTTATGAATGTTGGATCTGGATCCTAGCCTAGAGGGCGGGTGAATAGGCTAATAAAAAATTCTCGTGCAACCCACAAGAAATCACACGCAGTTAAAAGCACAACCAGAGTAATGAAAAGCAGACACAGAGTACACATCAGATTTACCCTGGTTCGGTCGTCCCAACGACCTACTCCAGCCCCCAAAGCTAATACTAGATTGAATAGTGCAATAGGTACAAAGTCACAAGTTAGAGCACGCTCAGAGCACCCTCTACGCCTCTACACTCGCCAGACTCTCAGTACCCCACACACAGTGTTTCCTCTCACTATCAATCCTAGCAAAGCTTTCTACCAGCTAGTCCCAAACTAGCTGGGTCCCACTTGTCTAGTCCCAACTAGACAAGTCCCAAAATAGTCACCAAAAACAGGTAAAAGTTTCCCCTACAGAGAACGTTACACTAAGACACAAATAAAAAAGTTTAAGGGTTTAGAAATGCTCAGTTTGTGTCTGTGTAGGCGTCTCTGTCAATCAGCATGTCGTCAGCTCCAATCTGACGCAAACGGTGTCTCAATCCGACTCCTGGATGTCAAGATATGCACTGGTCTGTGCGTAAAGCAATTTCAGTTCAATCCTTTATAATTCCTCAGTCTGTGCGCTCAGCAACTCCCTTAAATAAGGCTGTCGGTGTGCAAAGCAAACCAGTTCAAAATTTTAAACAACGGCCTGTGCGCAAAGCAGCTTCCTTAAAAAAATACTCTGCCCCGTCAGCATGTAAGTATTTCCTCTTTCTTTCGCACGCAGTGGCCTTCGTTGGCGTTTTTGAGCGGCGGTCGTCAGCGGCGCTTAGAGCAACAGCTTCAATTCGAGTGACGGCGGCGGAGCTCTTTTGTTGGCGGCGACTCGAACTTTATCAGCAGCCTCGGCCTTGGCAACCTCGACAGCGGGAGCTCTACGGCGGTGAACTCTGAGCGGCAGCAACGGTAGGCTCTTCGGCAATGGCGTCTACTTCTCCTTAACGGTAGCAGCTACGATGGCTGACTTGTCTTCGACTTCTTCAACTCGTCAGCAGCAATGGCGCCTCCGTCGGGCTTCTTCTCCAATGAGTGTCTTCGAAGCAATCAACGTTTTCGCTACGCACTCAGGGTGTTCGATCAAATGCCTGATCGAAGCCCTTCAACTCGAGTGGCATTTTCTTGTTCTTCTCCGTCGTTGCAGCAGCTAGGCATGGGTTTCTTCGATTGCTCGACGGCGACAACGGGTCCCTCTGTGTGCTTTACGTTTTGGCCCCGCACAAATGGCAACAAGAAGTTTGGTCTGCAACTTGATTAGATCCCGACGACAACAATCAATGAACTCCACGCACCAAGGAGAGTTCTCTGCGCAAAGCTCTCCGAGGCACCAAGCTTTGAACTCCACGGCAAGGTCGGTCAGCCACCAAAGAAGTCACAGCAGCAACAAGACTTGATCGATGACAGGGTGGTCAAGGTGATCTAGGCAGTCTTGATCTCCACGGCGCCAAGACGATAACCCGCAGCAGGATGACCCCACAAAGAGCAACAGGGATTCATGGGCTGGGATGATGACTCACGGCAGTACGACTCTTCATAGGCATCTCAAGGATGTCGACTTAGAGGTTATGGCTGTGGCAAGACGTGGGCTTTTGCTTTTGGTGATGATGACTGCAGGCTTATTGTTGAGGGATGCTTCACCAGATATGAACTTTGGACTTTTGAGAGTTTTGATGTGCACAGATCTCGGCTCTCTTGATTTCCTTATATTTGTTGCAGAAAGTTGGAGTGCTTTGAAACTTGGGGCTTGATTGCTTGGCTATGTGGAGAGGAGCTAGATGCTTGCGGCAATAATAAGTTTTTGGCCAATGGAACTTGCGGCTATAGGGTGAACAATGAGACTTCTCGCAAGAAGGAAGATGATGGCATGTAGGCTATTTTTCTTAGGGTATTCGCCTGACTCCAATTTTGTTTATGCCGCCTACCCCTATTAGGGTTGAGATGAATGATTTATATAGGGATTGGGGAAGATTGAATTTGGCTCAAAAAAGAATCCCACAACATAAGGGATTTGAGATTTGAATAGGGATGATATATGTTTTGAATAGATCTTCATCTAGCAAATCTTGCTAGTTGATTTGAATTGATCCAATCTATTTTTGACCAAGTCCATCTCTCCTCATTGCTTCATCTTGACCAAGTCAAGAAATCCCATCACATCTTAAATTGGACTAAGTCTACTTTGCTTAGGCCAAAGCTCTCCCTCACACCCAAATAGCTATATGAATAGCAATTCCGCCATATACCGAGAATATATTGTTTTGCCAAGCCTGAAACACACTAAGCACACACGTCAGATATAATGACATGTTTGTCATCATCAAACCAAGATCCTAGATCGTTGCTTCCAACAATCTCCCCCTTTTGGTGATGACAAACCCATGAAAGATTTGAGCAATAGAAATGAGTGTGTGAAGTGTGTTGAAGGGTGTAATGCAATATGAATCATGAGATGAATATTCAGGCACTACAACATGGCATGCACAAACTAATAACAAAAACAATAGCATGCTCCCCCTTCTCTCAAGCTCCCCCTTCAACAAATAGTTAAGTATATGTCAAGCTCCCCCTTCAACAAATAATATCACCTTCAACAATAATATCACCTTCAACAAATAATTATGTATATTTCAAGCTCCCCCTTCAACAAATAATATCAACATCAAGCTGTCAAAATCTTTTCCTTTCTCCCCCTTTGTAATCACCAAAAGTGGATTAATGAAGTCACAAATATATCCCATGCAAAAATAAACCATTATTAAATGTAGCGTGTAATTTGCATGAGCATTCCAAATAATAGACAAGTCAAGTTCATAGAATTTCATACCAAGACTTCTCCACCTTTGTGTAAGTGAAAAGATATAGACAATAAAGTGCAAGAGGAGATTCAATATCAGAAAAACAACCAAAACAATCCACATTTTCCATTTTTCATGAATATCACTAGGATTGACTTTTCCCACCTCATCAAAGATGAGTTCAAGTTACCGAACCCCGAAACATAGCCTAAAAGGACTTTTAAATGTGGGGTGGCATTGCTTGACGAGTTATATACACCAACGCTAATGACTACCCATGTAGCACAAGTTGGATACTCGTGGGTTGTGTTTTAGCCATGAAGTGTATCCATTTTTCATACGGAGCAAATATCGTTTTTTTTCAATTCTTTTGTGCTCAATTTTAATTCATGGCTAAACACATCATATCCCTTAGAAATTTCAGAAATTAATCATTCCTACATTCACTTTCCATTATTCTTCAAAAGAATCTCCAAAAGCACTAAAAAGTCAAATATCGTGAAAGTGCAAATGTAGGTGTAGAAGTCAAGTTTGAAACTTATGTGACATGTCATGGCTACTAAAAATAATAACATCATGTTCATGTAGCTACAGCAATAATGAATTGACTTCTACAAGGGATAGAATTGATCATTCATACAATATCACTCAAGAGATTCAAAAGAGGATTCAATAAGCACACATTTTTTTTTTGATTTTTGATTTTTCAATTTTTTTTTCAGAAATAAAAACATTAAAAATCATCCATGCAAGCACACAAAGAAAAATAAATCAAGCACACACAACAATCTATGAAGGTATGCAATGGAATGCAAAGAGGGATAGAAAATTATACCTTCTCGTCGCTTTTTGACGAAGGAGCTAAAAGAATGAGACATTGAGTTTATTGCTCCTTGCCAAAACTCCATCACACCTACATGAAAGGTGTTAAGTGTGACCTTGGAATCCAACAAGGTCCACTAGTGTTAGCCAATATTGTTTTAGGAACCCACACTTGTTTAAACTTGATTTTAGTGTTCCTAAATTTACAATAGTATGAAGTATGGCCTACACTATCACAAGTAAAGCACTTTGCATGTAAGTTCTTTGCAATAGAAGGTGCATTGTGGAATTTCTTGAATTTTGAATTTTCAACGTTTTTCGAACCAAATCCAAGTCCTCTTCTATTATTGCCATATAATTGATTCTCTAAAATAATATCCAACGATTGTTTTCCCATAGGGAATTTCTTAATGGCTAATTCAAGATTTGAGACTTTGGATTTTAACAATCTATTTTCTTCCACAAGCAATGTGCATTTACTTATAAAAGCTCTCTTGTTTTCATCTTCCTTCTTTTCAAATTCAACCATTTTTCTTTTAAAATCATTATCCAACATGCAGAATTTATCATTAAGCTCTCTAATAACATAGTCTTTTTCAGTTTCGAGCTTAATCAAATCAAGTTTAAGCATGCTAATATTATTCAACAAGGAAGGGCAAGAGAGACAAGGTGGTTCATCATTAAAACTGAATTTTTCCTTTTTCAGAATATCAATAGTAGAGTCACGTGTAACAATATCAATTTTGAATTTTTCAATCTCTTTAGACATTTCATTTTCAGATTGTTCCATTTCAAAGTTCTCATTTTGATAATCATCTATAGTGGATTCAAGCTCTACTATTTTATCTTGCATTTCTTTACAAAGAGTAAGGAGTTCAGTTTTACTACCAGAAGTTACCTCATTGTGTATTCCCATCAATGCCATGCATGAATGGGCTTCGTGTTCCTCCTCCTCGCTCTCAGCTTCGCTATCCATGTCCCAAGTAAGCACCTTGGATTTTCCCTTTTCTTTAGCTACCTGAGCTGTCTCATGTGGGCAATCCCTCATTCGATGTCCTCTTTTCTTGCATTTAAAACAAGTCATTCTATTAGTAGTATTCTGATCATAATTTTGCTTAGAAGACTGAAAAAAGTTAGAGCGATTAAACCTGGGTGCCATTTCTGCTCTTCCTTGCTTGGTCTGGACAAACTTTCTGAAATTTCTGACCATTAGCGCTATGTCATCATCATCATCTTCACTTTCGTCAGCTTTCAGAGCAAGTGGCTTGGTAGCTTTCTCTTTTTCCTCAGGTTTCTCCCTTTCGTCAATATTTTGCAATTCAAGCTCGTGGGACATTAAATTACCTATTAAGTCCTCCACCCTCATCTGTGACAAATCTTTCGCTTCTTGGATGGCAGTGACTTTAGGCCTGAACGAGCTTGGCAGAGCTCTTAATATCTTCCTCACCTGCTCAAGGCTAGAATATGGCTTACCGAGCGAACTAGACTTGTAGACAATGTTGGTGAACCTCGCAAACATTTCTGATATTGTCTCTGATGGTAGCATGCGAAATCCCTCGTATTCCGTGCTCGGAAGTGCAAGTCTAGACTCCTTCACCTGTGACGTTCCCTCATGCGTCACCTCCAAAGTATGCCATATTTCCTGCGCAGTTAGACAATGTGAAATACGATTGAATTCAGATTTATCTAATGCACAAATAAGAGCATTCATAGCTTTAGCATTTAAAGAATAAAGCTTCCAATCATTATCATCCCACTTATCATCAGGTTTAGGCAACTCAGTATTTTCAATTTTGATAACAGGTGATTTATATCCTTTTTCAACAATTTGCCAAGCTTTATAATCAATAGAAATAAGATAGATTTTCATACGATTTTTCCAGTAAGCATAATCTCCTCCATTAAATCTAGGTGGTCGGGAAATAGACTGACCCTCAGCAAAAGCACTATCAATGTGGTCCATGGTCAAACTAGGCTAGATCTACTAAACTGGCTCTGATACCACTTGTTGGATCTGGATCCTAGCCTAGAGGGGGGGTGAATAGGCTAATAAAAAATTCTCGTGCAACCCACGAGAAATCACACGCAGTTAAAAGCACAACCAGAGTAATGAAAAGCAGACACAGAGTACACATCAGATTTACCCTGGTTCGGTCGTCCCAACGACCTACTCCAGCCCCCAAAGCTAATACTAGATTGAATAGTGCAATAGGTACAAAGTCACAAGTTAGAGCACGCTCAGAGCACCCTCTACGCCTCTACACTCGCCAGACTCTCAGTACCCCACACACAGTGTTTTCTCTCACTATCAATCCTAGCAAAGCTTTCTACCAGCTAGTCCCAAACTAGCTGGGTCCCACTTGTCTAGTCCCAACTAGACAAGTCCCAAAATAGTCACCAAAAACAGGTAAAAGTTTCCCCTACAGAGAACGTTACACTAAGACACAAATAAAAAAGTTTAAGGGTTTAGAAATGCTCAGTTTGTGTCTGTGTAGGCATCTCTGTCAATCAGCACGTCGTCAGCTCTAATCTGACGCAAACGGTGTCTCAATCCGACTCCTGGATGTCAAGATATGCACTGGTCTGTGCGTAAAGCAATTTTAGTTCAATCCTTTATAATTCCTCAGTCTGTGCGCTCAGCAACTCCCTTAAATAAGGCTGTCGGTGTGCAAAGCAAACCAGTTCAAACTTTTAAACAATGGCCTGTGCGCAAAGCAGCTTCCTTAAAAAAATACTCTGCCCCGTCAGCATGTAAGTATTTCCTCTTTCTTTCGCACGCAGTGGCCTTCGTTGGCGTTTTTGAGCGGCGGTCGTCAGCGGCGCTTAGAGCAACAGCTTCAATTCGAGTGATGGCGGCGGAGCTCTTTTGTTGGCGGCGACTCGAACTTTATCAGCAGCCTCGGCCTTGGCAACCTCGACAGCGGGAGCTCTATGGCGGTGAACTCTGAGCGGGAGCAACGGTAGGCTCTTCGGAAATGGCGTCTACTTCTCCTTCACGGTAGCAGCTACGATGGCTGACTTGTCTTCGACTTCTTCAACTCGTCAGCAGTAATGGAGCCTCCGTCGGGCTTCTTCTCCAATGAGTGTCTTCGAAGCAATCAACGTTTTCGCTACGCACTCAGGGTGTTCGATCAAATGCCTGATCGAAGCCCTTCAACTCGAGTGGCATTTTCTTGTTCTTCTCCGTCGTTGCAGCAGCTAGGCGTGGGTTTCTTCGATTGCTCGACGGCGACAACGGGTCCCTCTGTGTGCTTTACATTTTGTCCCCACACAAATGGCAGCAAGAAGTTTGGTCTACAACTTGATTAGATCCCGACGACAACAATAAATGAACTCCACGCACCAAGGAGAGTTCTCTGCGCAAAGCTCTCCGAGGCACCAAGCTTTGAACTCCACGGCAAGGTCGGTCAGCCACCAAAGAAGTCACAGCAGCAACAAGACTTGATCGATGACAGGGTGGTCAAGGTGATCTAGGCAGTCTTGATCTCCACGGCGCCAAGACGATAACCCGCAGCAGGATGACCCCACAGAGAGCAACAGGGATTCATGGGCTGGGATGATGACTCACGGCAGTACGACTCTTCATAGGCATCTCAAGGATGTCGACTTAGAGGTTATGGCTGTGGCAAGACGTGGGCTTTTGCTTTTGGTGATGATGACTGCAGGCTTATTGTTGAGGGATGCTTCACCAGATATGAACTTTGGACTTTTGAGAGTTTTGATGTGCACAGATCTCGGCTCTCTTGATTTCCTTATATTTGTTGCAGAAAGTTGGAGTGCTTTGAAACTTGGGGCTTGATTGCTTGGCTATGTGGAGAGGAGCTAGATGCTTGCGGCAATAATAAGTTTTTGGCCAATGGAACTTGCGGCTATAGGGTGAACAATGAGACTTCTCGCAAGAGGGAAGATGATGGCATGTAGGCTATTTTTCTTAGGGTATTCGCCTGACTCCAATTTTGTTTATGCCGCCTACCCCTATTAGGGTTGAGATGAATGATTTATATAGGGATTGGGGAAGATTGAATTTGGCTCAAAAAAGAATCCCACAACATAAGGGATTTGAGATTTGAATAGGGATGATATATGTTTTGAATAGATCTTCATCTAGCAAATCTTGCTAGTTGATTTGAATTGATCCAATCTATTTTTGACCAAGTCCATCTCTCCTCATTGCTTCATCTTGACCAAGTCAAGAAATCCCATCACATCTTAAATTGGACTAAGTCTACTTTGCTTAGGCCAAAGCTCTCCCTCACACCCAAATAGGTATATGAATAGCAATTCCGCCATATACCGAGAATATATTGTTTTGCCAAGCCTGAAACACACTAAGCACACACGTCAGATATAATGACACGTTTGTCATTATCAAACCAAGATCCTAGATCGTTGCTTCCAACAATGAATATGGTCTTTAATGGGCCTATGGGTATCCACCCACCATGTATCCAATAAGAATAATATATATATTAGGCTAGGGGTTTACTAGCCCTCAACCCTTCACAACACGTTATCAGCACGATGACTCGTGGAAAAGGCGACGGCTCGTGAGAGGGAGGCGACTGATGTGCCATTATATTCCACATTTTATCTAAATGATTACACGGAAAAATGATTGCTCATTGCATATTTCATACGCTTTTACGCTATTATTTGGGATAATATGACTTTCGGAGCGTTTATGTCCATTTCAGGGATTTGGGGCGATATTGGAGCAATTTGGAGTCAATAAGACGATCCGCGACATGAGAGCACCAATGAGACTCATGATGACATACTCGAGGTGCCAAAGAAGAATACTAGAGCAAGGAAGGGGCAAGAGAAAAGGTCGCTCGATCGAGCTATGATGCGGCGAAGGAATCGAGCGACCCGAAGTGCTGGAAACAGGACAGCCGTGCACTATTTCTAAATCTGCTATCACCTGGGATTTTCTGATATTTTTCCCAGATATTAGACTTCAAGACGGTTCCAACGCCTCTAAGAATGCATCAATCGGAGGTCGGATGAGCCCTGGAAAATTTCTGCAAGCTGATACTGCAGTGTTGAAGCTGTTCTCTGCAGCCTACTCGACCGAGCAGTGCACTACTCGACCGAGCAGTGCACTACTCGACCGAGCAGTGCACTACTCGACCGAGCAGTGCACTACTCGACCGAGCAGTGCACTACTCGACCGAGCAGTGCACTACTCGACTGAGTAGTGTGCAAAATCTACTGAAACGTGTTTTTACCTCCTATATGGGCTGAACAGTTGACTGCTCGATCGAGCAGTTGACTGCTCGACCGAGCAGAGTGCTGAAAATGCTGCAGAGTGCTGAAAATACTGCCGTTCGACCACTACTCGACCGAGCAACCACTTACTCGGTCCGAGCAACCTCCTACTCGATCGAGCAATGCCTGCTCGGGCCGTGTAGGCAGAGCAACATATTTCGAAGAAGTTCGATTCCCTGTGTAATCCGACCGAGCAGTATATCTGCTCGAACCGAGCGACCGACCAAGCAACGAAGTGCTCGACCGAGTCACCCACTCGGTCGGCGATACTGATGCCATTTTTGGAAGTATTTTTGGAGCCATCTGTTGCGTGATTTGGGGGGTGAAGGCTGGCAGATGCAAAGCGTTCAGGGAGGCGATTCATTTCGGAGTTTTTGAATACGTTTTAGAGGGGTGAAAATTAGAAATTAATTGTTAGATTTTAGATTAAAATTTTGGGAGACTTTTGGATCGAAATTATTGGATTATTGTTTTGGTGCTCTATTGCTATTATGTATTGGGAATTTTTGTTCTTCGTGGGATCTATTTCTCGTCTATTTTATTCATCTCTCGCTGTAAGTTTTTAATCTTTATTCTATCAATTGCCATGATGTTTTCATCTCTAAATATTGTGTTTTTATCCGTCAACAACGCCATGAGTGAGTAAATCTCTCTAGGGTTGATGGGTTAGCCCTTCTGGAACCCTACGTTGAATTAGGGATTTAGGGGAGTATTTCGGTCGATCCTACCGAATCCCTAGGATAACCCGTACTGAGATCATACCCACGGTCTGTGGAATTGATGTGCTTAAGGGGTATCCTTAAGATTCGAATAGGGAAATCGTTGGATCCAACCAAGGCTCGTGACCATGCCCGGCTCGTGCCTTGAGGGGATCCCCCGATGAACTATATCGCTACGTTGACGGCTACGGTTATCGTGTCAATGAGAGCCACCGAAATACCTCGCAATTCTAGCCCACGAGTGTGGTACGAATTGGGAGATTAATCCCCTAACCCTAATGCAATGTAAGGATTCTATTCCAACGTCGATCCCCGACGGTCTTAGCGGTGATCCATAACGCCTTAGTCTCCCTATTTGCGACGTTGAGTGACACAACCTTCGCATCCATCACCATTATAACCTTCCATACTCCACATCCACCAATAAACCTGCAATTCTAGCTCAACCTAGGAGTAGATAGGTAGTATAGCATCGCTTCCCCATGTTCGATACCCGCTTGCCACTATACCGTGCGCTTGCAGTAAACGACATCGTTTCAGAGTTGATTCCGGCTCAATCAAGTTTATGGCGCCGTTGCACGGGAGGCGTTCCGCTATATTATCTATTTACCACAATTAGGTTGATTAGACTGCGAAAAAATATAAACAAAAGAGGAAAAAAAAGAAGAAGAGAGATATATATTTTCCCTGCCACTTGCTTTATTATTATCTCTTCTTCTTGTACCACTGATGTCTTTTCCAAGTCGTTGTTTTTGACTATTCAGGTATAATGGAGCAATCTTGGGATAATTCAGGCGATGGTTTTTCAGAGCAGTATGAGATTCCTATGGAAGACTACGCATATCATTCACAAGACCCGTACTATCGGATGGAAGGATATGACCACTACCCAGAGTTCTATGCTTACTGCGAATCTTGTGACATGGAGGGACACATGCCCTACGAAAGCTGCGTCTGTCTCTTGAGTCCTGACCATCCTCTCAATTTGACACTCAATGCATTCATGGCATCGGTAGAGGAGAGCACGACTATCAGCGCTATGCTGAATGAGTCACATGATCGATGGCAGAAAGATATGGCCGAAATCAACAAGTGCCTTCCATATTATGAGCTCGAGGGAGAGGCTGAGGACATTGATACTTCCACATCTGAGGAGACAACGGTTGACATACACGATGCATCCAAGGGCGACACATTCACTTCCATACCCACGGAGCCAGAGCCTGTTGTAGTGACCCTGTGCTATGAGGAACAAACACTAGAGGGGGGGTGAATAGCGTTTTATAGAATTATAAGGAGTTTATGCCAAATAAAACCCTACTTAACCAACAAATGCGGAATGTAATAAATGAACAACAACCCAAGTAAGAAAGCAATGCAAACAAGCAATCTACCCTGGTTCGGTGCCACCCAAGTCTTCCCGACTTGTTACCGGTGCCCTACTCCAGCAACACCCGGATCCCCTCCGGATACTCTAGCAAACAGCTAGAGATTTCCTTTAGCCCACTTGTGGAAAACCTCCAACAAGTGCAATCGACCTACAATCGATGTCCGTATATCCCACAACCCGGAAACACGCAAAAACCTTAATCCCACAACCTGGGACTAAGCACACTCTCACAAACCAAGAGTAAAACGAAATCTTGACTCCCACAACTTGGGATCAAGCCAACACTCTCACCACCGTGAGTATACAACAAATATGAAGTATAAAGAATGAAATATAAAACTTCTTACCACAAAATCCTATAACTTGAGAAATACTTACCAATTTAGGGCAAGAATGGATTTTGAGGAAGATGAGATCACCAAACCCTAGCTCCACCAAGATGGACAGCAATAGATGGCTAGGGTGAAGATGGTGACTTGGATTCAAGCTATTAGCTTGAGAAGCTCACAAGGAATGAGAATCTCTCTTGAGAAATTAGTGCTCAAAGAGTAAGAGAGAGATTCTTGTGAGATGAGAGAGCTTAGAAATGAGAATGAATGGCTCTTCTCAAAGGTGTGAAAATGTCTCTAATTTCAGCCTTGGATCCCTGGTTAGAAGCACACAAACTTATATAGGGAAGAGAGAAAACGGTCACAAAATTCGTGGCATTATATGCCCAACGGATCTATTTCTGAAGATGCTTAATCGGTCTAAGAAGGGTCATCAACCGACTAGATTGACAACTAGTCGGTCGGTGAACCTTCTTGGACCGACTAGATGGTTAACAGAGAAGATGGTGAAATCTGGGTAAGAACTAGTCGGTCTAAGAAGGATCATCAACCGACTAGATTGACAACTAGTCGGTGACCGGCGCCCCGCTTGAGTCGCGGCGGCGCGGTGTCGTTTACCGCAAGTTTCACGGTTAGTGTAGGGTGCGGGAATATCGAACTCAGGGAGGCGAGGTTGTGCTTGGGTCAGGTAGGACCAAAATCACCCCGAGGGGCGAGCTAGCCCGAATCGGTGAATGGTTATCACGAAAGGAAATAAATGGGTATGAACAACAAGAAAGAAAACCCGGGACTTTGGTTTCCAACCCGACGAGAGACTCTCGCCGATACGGCCTACGGGTATGGATAGCGATCGGGATTAGGGTCTAATGGTGAGACGTTGCCTCTGAAAGTGGTACCGGTGTCCCATGGGCCCGATATTCCGGTCGGTGCCCAGGATGATACACCGGACTTCCCGGATTCGATCAGTGGGCACTCCCGTGTCCATTAACACTGATCGATCCCGGGAGCACTAAGCCCGCAACGATATCTCCCAACGTCTCATCCTGCCGCTCCCGCGTGCTAGGATTCGGCGTCTACGCTAAGGGTGTGAGCTATGGCTAGGGAGTCAACCGCCAAGTTTATTCCCCCTTGGCCCAACGGTCAAAGGCGGTCTTTTTCCCGCCGATGACAATGAAACACCACGCGTAACCGTTAGATTCCTACTCCCTATCGATTTCCTAACCCTATGGACGCATCGGGAAGAGCCCCCGAAGGGGTTTCCACCAAAATCCCAGATTTGGGAACTACTCACAAAAATTCATGAAAAAGCGATCTAAATGAAATTTAACCGTTGGAATCATAATCGGACAATTGCAATGCGGAAGTAATAGAGTAATAAAGACAATACTAAAATTTTAGAAAGATCTGAAAACTTACAAAAGAGTAACAATTACAGCCGTCACAAGGAAATAAAACAGTAGAAAAAATAACAGCTCTCGTTTCTGGAACCCTTAGGGTTCTATTTATAGACCTTCGCATCAATCGATCGGTTGACAAGTCAACCGATCGGTTGATCCGTTACAAATTAATAACAGAAAACGGCGAGCTTTCACCCGATCACATGAACCGGTCGGGTGAGTTCTTGAGTGTCCGGTTGGATCTTGAAGCAGTCGGGTGAATCGATCGGTTCGACGTCCGTGTCTTCAGCTCTTCTTCTTCAGCTACAGATGAACCGATCGGGTGAGAGTCACCCGATCGGTTGGCGTTTTGCTTCGAGAAAACAGAGAACAGCCCCCGCTGAACCGGTCTGCGAACCGGTCGGGTGGCTTCTTTGTGAGCTGCGGCAGAGACCGGGTGGTGCACGCGTGCATCACCCGATCGGTTGGAGATGACCAACCGACCGGGTGAGGGGCTGAAAGATGAATTCTTTAGCGTTTGACTCCCTGGATCACGCGTGACTTCTCCCGTTGCTCCGGGGACTTGGGATATCATCGTTAAACGTCCCCTACGTGGTCAATCCCCTGCAATCATGGAAAAACAAAGAAAAGTGAAAGAAAACGGGAAAATACACGAAAACGAATAAGAGACGGCGGAAAAACACGGGGAAGCACAAAAGAAAACGTGCGTGAATATATGAAATATAAACGCACGTCAAAATCCCCCAAGCTGAACTCTTCCTCGTCCTCGAGGAAGACGAGTGAGAGTAGGAGCTCGGAAGGGAAAAATAGAGAGGAAGAAAGAAAAAGAAAACTCTAAGCCCTAGATCGTCCATCAGAGCCACCAAAGTCAAAAACGACACACCAAGCTAGCAAACACCAAATCACATCACTAAACTAAGGAAAGCGAGTCCAAATAAGTGTCGTGTGTCCACGCAGTGAAGCGCGAGTGAGCGTGGTCGTGTGCTAGCAAATGGTGATGCTTTCTACGATGTGCTATGAGGCTCGATATACACAAATCCAAGATATGACCCAAAATATCGATCCGAATTGAATTAAGCGGCAAATATAAGTTCAAGAATGCATGAGAAGAGTGAGAATAGAAGCGTATCATGCATCGGGGACTCCACAACTAGGGTTAAGGAAATCACGCCACTATAGCTTAGATACTAGCCAAAAAGTTCCTAAGCCAAGTGTTTTCGATAACGACGGGGGTTGAGATGATGTGGAGAAGAACACTCGGTGCAAATTCTCGCTTTCCCTTTATTCTTGGCAAGTATGAAAAAATATTCACACAGAAATTTTTTTGGGTTTTGGGCATTTGTATTTTTTTGGATTTTGGGCTATACACAATTTTTCTTTTCTTTTCTTTTTGGGTTTTTCTTTTCTTTTCTCCTTTTTTTTGGATCTTTGGGTTTTTGGCTATACACATGTGTACTCTCCCAAGTGGGAGAACGGTACACGACGAGGGGATTTGCACCAAGTAAAACAAAAAAGAAGTCGAAATCTAAACACTCGGGCAAAGGAAACTATTCTCGCTAAATAGAGCATAGGCTAAATGGGTTGTCCTAGTCCTTAGTTGTGGAATCCCGACGCATGCGAATTGAAGTATACGATATAAATATAGCATGCATATAGTGGAAACAAATACCGCATATTCAAATCGGAGCATGATAATCAAGGGATCATTCCTGGACAGGTATATAAAGTAATATCACAAAGCAGAAGCACACCAAATGCTAGTCACGACACACGACTCACAAAAAGCTATGTGGACACACGATGCGTGAAATGCAAGAGGACTCGAAATCCTAGGGTTAGTGAGTGTGATTATCGATGCAATGCTAGGTGTGTGTGACTTTGTGGCGATTCATCATAGGATTCATCTCTAGGAGAAAGAGCTAAAAAAGAAGAAAAGAAAAAAAACACGGAGAAAAACGACTCAAATAAACGAAAAGAAGGACTCAAACGACGCACACAGTGCGACTCCCCCAAGCTGAAGTTTGCATTGCCCTCAATGCAATATGAGTGAGTACGGGAGGGCAATGAAGATGGGGGGATACGCACTGACACAAAAAGAAATGAAAACCAGGAAAACACATAGATGAAACTGAAAAAGAAAGAAAGATCAGAATCAAAATCAAACAAAATGAAAATAAAAATAAAAACACAAGCACGACAGTCAAAAAATGAAAAAGCACACACACAAAAATGAGAAAACCAAACAAAACACGACAGCACACCAAAATAGACATCCCCCAAGCTAGACCAGAAAGTGCTAGCGAAATGATGTGATCAAGGAAATGCAGAGATATGCAAGGGGGAGTCAAAAATAAAAGAGGTGAAATCAGAAAGCAGGAGAAGGTGAGTCCTCATCCTCCTCAGAAGAGGGTGTGGATGGGTGGTCGGGGGAGGCTGGGGGTGTGCTGAGAAGTGGGGAATGAGGTGAAGAAATAGGGGCAGTGGTGGTGTGAACAATGGGAGGAGTGTCGGTGGTGGTGGGTGGTGGTGGTAGGAAGGCGATCAAGGCGGTGGTGAGAGGAATAGAAATGGAGGAAGTAGATGCGGTGGTGACGGTAGTGGGAGGTGGTGGGAGGGATCTGGAGCGCACCGGCAATTTCCTCCGGTGCACGTATGGAGTGACGGAGGAGGAGGGAGGTAGTGTGGGTGCGGTGGAAGTGGTCGGGAGGGGTGAAGTGGATGCCGGGATGGGATGTGAAGAGGGAGGAGAAGAATGTGGTGAGGGGGGTGATGGATGTGGGGAAGTGTGGGTGGGTGGAGGAGAAGATCGCCAGGGTGGTGAAGGTGGAGGTGGTCCGTGGATATGAGTAAGAAGGCGGAGAATGGCGGCCACGTTCCTCTCAAGTGCGAGGAAATGTGGGTGAGTAAGAAAGGAGGATGGCGATGGGTCCGAGGAAGCAGAGGACATGACGAGCTCACGAAGGGCAGCGACCTCCCTCTCAAGCCCCAGACGGGCAGATACCTGACGGCGACCAAAAGATGTAGACTGACGCGAGGCAGAGGTGGTGCCGCCAGGTAAGGTCGAAGAGGTGCCGGCGGCAGTGGTCATGCCGGCACAGGAGACAAGGCCAGAAATGGCCGCAAAGAGGTGCTCAGACGTGATCGGTTCCGGAGCAGAAACAGGAGGACTCGGGCCAGCCCCTAAATCTCCCCCAGACGCAGGGATATCCTGCTCGCCTAAGTGGGCGGCAGGGGACGGTGGTCTGTGGGCGTCTGCGGGAAAGAAAGGAAGATTCAACCCAGCTAAGAAGTCGGGATCAGGAGGAAAAGTCCAATCTCCCACGAGAGCAAGGGTCATGCGAGCGGGGTTGGGCAGAATGGTGTAAGGGGCTGGGGGGTGGCCATAATGAAATATGAAGCGGCCATCCGAGCGGGGTTCAATCATGTGGATGTGCCGTAGGACATCAATATCAAGATGTGAGGGTCCTGCGGCAGCTGGAAGATTATCGGGGATGGTAATATTGAATTGGGCGTGAGAGCAGATGATCGTGATGATGCCCCCACAACAAAACTTCCCCTTACCGGCCCGGCTGATCTTGAGTAGCTTGTAAACAAGCCAATCGCTGCCATGGATGGGGACGGTAGGGGCCCTGAAGCTAACTCCATCATCATCCCGGACATAAGGAAAAGTCATGGCCCAAAGGATAAAAAGGTCAGGGATAGTCACAGTGCCGGACTCGTCCCTAGGAAAGAATGCAGCGTGTACCCGTAGTGTCGGATGGAATCATCCCCGAGATTGGGGAAACCAAATATATCATTAATCGTGTTCAGATTTGTGGTGACACTACGGTTACGCACCCTGAATTTAATGATCGACCCGGACTCCCAAACAAGTGTAGAGAGAAATTCGAGTGTGAGTGCCGGGTAGGATATGGCATGTGCATTAAGAAAGGCCAACCATCCTAAGTTAGCGAAAAGAGATTCGACCTCGGTGAAGACACCGAGATCGACAAGTGTACGTGCGTGCGGGAACTTAGTGGATAGATGCCCTCGAGCATCAAGCCTACGGTAAAAATCTTTGTGCTCCTGGTTCCGAAAAATATACCCATGCGGGCCCAACATTGGGTCCACAGGGGGGACAACAGGCGGAGGAGGGCCAAGTGTAAGTGCTCGTGTATGGGAAGGGGGGCGTGTTTGTTTTCGTCTCTTTCGAGACGGCTCCTCTTCCCGCATAATTCCCTTCCCCTTGTCCTTATCCTTAGCCATGTGCGAGTGTGCGTGTATGAATGAGTGTAAAAACAGTGGATGCACACTAACACAAGCAAACGAGCAAGCACAATTTATAGGGCAAATATATAAATATAAGCTTAGGAGCGAGTGTACCCAAGCGGAATGGCGGAGCTTGCTCGTAGATGCCCCCACACTGTTCAGCGAGAGTAGCGTGGAGCCGCGGCGTTCTCCTTCGGCAAGAATTTTCGGATGGGTGTGGTTTGGGGGAAAACTAGGTCAAAAATTCGGAATGGGAGGAGAGAGAGGGTGTAGATGATGGAGGGATTGATGGAGGAGGTGGAGAGAGGGAGTAATGGAGGAGTAGAGGACATGGGGGAGTGAGGATCGGTTGTTGGGGAAGAGGGGAAGGCGAAACGACAGCGGATTTTGCGATCGGGCGAGGGTGAAAACGAGCGGGTGTCGGGGGGTTTATATAGGGTTTTAAGTCGAACCGATCGGGTGACTTGTCACCCGATCGGTTGACTGTTAGGTCAAAATTCTTGCCGAAGAAATGCTACAGGCGAACCGGTCGGTTGACTTGTCAATCGATCGGTTGGCCGCTCCACCCATTTTCCCGAGAACTTAGGGCTGCTCACCCGGTCACGTCAACCGATCGCGCTCGAACTCAACCGATCGGTTGATATTCCCCAAAAATTTCCGAGAGTTCTCCCCAGCTCACCCGGTCTGCCACCCGGTCTCTTCATTACTCAACCGATCGGGTCATATGGGGACAGATCTCGGCATGTATCTGATACATCCCAACCGATCGGGTGAGTTGTCATCCGATCGGTTGGGGCTTGTTTCCTGCAAAAACCAATAGATTTGTTTAAGTCCCCGAACGGATGTTCTCGCGGCTGATTTTATTTATAAAAATAGACAAAATAAAGTCGAAAAATAACGCTGAAAAGTGGGGAAAAAGTTTAGAACATGGGTTGCCTCCCATGAAGCGCACTTGTTTAACGTCGTTGGCTCGACGCCCGCAAGAGATGCTCATGGTGGTCGATGCGGGTGATGCCCGAAGTTTGGCATCTCTTTCTCATTGGAGCTGAAGGCGCTTGGAGTAGTCAGCGGCTGGAAAAATACTTGCTCGACTACCCTCCCCTCGTTCTTGCGATCCGGGGGCTTTTCCTTGGTGTTGGCGCTTCCCGCCATCTTCTTCAGGATCCGGACCTCGTCTTTAGTGAGGTCCGTGGGCTCTTTCCCCGTTCTCCTCACATGAGGAGTAGTGGGAAACCCGGGAGGGGTCTTTCTTGCTGCACTCGGTTTTCCAGCAGCTTCTTTGTACTTGGGGCCGTCTCCATCTTCTGAATCCCCCAAGTCATCGGGGGGGTTTCTCAGGAGAATCTCCCAGGAGCTCTCCTCTGCAGCTTTTTCCTCTTCTACCTCGAGCAGATTGCACCGAGGGTCATCAGGGGGATCGGGGTGCTTCATGGATAATCCCAGATCAAACTCAACTTTCTCTCCGCTGACGTTCAAAGAGAGTTTTCCGTTCTTAACATCTATTAGAACGCCAGCATTGGCCATGAAAGGCCGTCCCAGGATGATGGGGGTGTGCGCGTCTTCAGGCATGTCCATGACTACAAAGTCCACAGGCACATGCACCCCTCTCACATTCACGGGGAGGTCATCCACAATTCCCACCGGATATTTGACCGACCGGTCAGCTAGTTGTAGGGTCATACCGGTGGGCTCCAAATCACCCATTCCTATCCTTCTATACATCGATAAGGGCATCAAGCTAACACCCGCTCCTAGATCGATGAGTGCACGATGAATCTTCATCGCCCCGATCGTGCAAGGAATAGAGAAGCTCCCCGGGTCCTTGAGTTTCGGCGGGTTTGCCCTCTGAATAAGAGCGCTACATTCCGCCGTCAGCACTACTTTCTCCTTTCTAGACCCTCTAGTCACCAAATCTTTCAAGAATTTTGCATAGGAGGGGATTGTTTCGATTGCTTCTAGGAAGGGGATTTGCAGGCTTAGGTCCTTGACCATGGCGAAGAACTTTCCATATTTTTCATCAATTTTTTCCGGAGCCAACCGTTGTGGAAATGGCACAACGGGTTTATACACTTTCGTGCTCTCTTCCTCCTTCTTCTTCTCTTCTTCAGAGGCTCCCTCCGGAGTCATAGGATTTGATGACGGAGCACCGGCGTCATTTGATTTTTCGGTCGGTCTCTCAACGACCAATGGTGCTTCCGGGTTGCTAGGGGGCACTCTAGTAGGAATTTGTGTCCCGCTTCTCAGAACGATAGCGGACACATTTGCGTGCTCGTGCACGAGTGCCGATGTTTGGGTTGCTCCCCTCGGGTTCACCTCCGGTTGTGGCGGTAATTGGTTTTGTGACCTTGCAAGGTTCGCCACTTGTAACCCCAGCTGGGTTACTTGGTCCGTGAGGGTCCGCTGACCCATTTCTAGCTTTTGGTTGATCTTCTCCTGGTTGGTAATATATTGAGTCAAGAGAGACTCAACCGGAGAGACGGCCCTCTGTTGGCCATACTGCTGCTGCTGCTGGAACGGCTGCTGAGTCCTGGGGGCGTATGATTGTTGCTGAGGTTGTTGCTGAAATGGTTGCTGTTGAAATGGTTGCTGCTGTGGCCTAGCCGGCTGATATGTTTGTTGCTGCGGCTGCTGAGGCGGCGAGGGCTGAAATGGTGGCAGGTAACTGAAGTTTGGGTGGTTCCAGTTGTTCGGAGAGTAGGCCGGGTTGGAATTTGTCCTTGGCGGATACGGCGCATTTCCCGTAGGGTTGTAAAATAGTGCGCTCGCCTGATCCAACGGTGGTGAGATGTCACCACCGTCGAATTCCCCAAAGAATTCGGACTCTACCACAGAAATTTGCTGTGTACCGGCACCACCGGCTCCTACCATTAGTGCGGAGATCTGGGTCGAAAGCAAGTCGAACTTGCTTGAAAGTTAGTCGACGTCCTCGACTCTGTGTATACCCCCAGATCTTGGTGTGGCTCTCTCGTCACACCACCGCTCATTGTTGGATGCCATATTTTCCAGAATATGCCCGGCATCCTCCTCGCTCCTAGACATGAAGGAACCCCCAGCCGCGGCGTCCATAGAAGATTTCAGGTCATCCCTCAACCCATTGTAGAACAGATTAATAATCTGCCACTTCGGAAGCTCATGGTGAGGGCATCTTCTTTGCATCTCTTTATATCTCGTCCAAGCTTCATGCAAGGACTCGTGGCTGGCCTGGGAGAAGGAGGAGATCTCACTCCTCAACTTCATGGTCTTCCCGGAGGAAAGAACTTCGTCAGAAAAGCGTTGGAGAGCTTCTCCCAGGTGTTGAAAGTGTTGGGGTCCTTCCCCCTTAGCCATTGCTTGGCTTTGTCTCGCAAAGAGAAGGGGAACAGCTTCAGACGGATAGCCTCTGTCGTGACACCATTAATCCGGAAGGTGTCACACTTCTCCAAGAAGGAGTCCAGGTGCTCGATCGGGCTCTCCATGGGTGCACCCGCAAGCTGGTCTTGCTGGATCCATGTCACTAGAGACGGCTTCAGCTCAAAGCTTTGGGCCGCAATAGCTGGAGATCGGATGGCGGAAGTCGACTCGATGGATGGCATCGAGTACTCCAGCAGAGACTTATGAGGTGGGGTGTTCTCCTCCATGGATTCGGGATCTTCTCTTCTTCGCTTCTCGGTAGCCAAATGCCTAAGGGTGGCGTTAATCTCTGGATCGAGGGGAATCAAGTCGTCAAGACTCCTTGAACTCCTACGCATGAAAAACAACAAACACCCGTGAAGCGACAAGTGAGAAAGAAACAGATAAAATAAGAAATAAAAATAAGAAAAATAAAAAAGAAAAAGGAGAATGCGAAAATTATCGCGAGGTAGGGATATGAGCTAGACACGAGGGTTCAAGAGATCCTAAAAATAACAAGCACGTTGCCTCCCCGGCAGCGGCGCCATAAACTTGACCGACGCCCCGCTTGAGTCGCGGCGGCGCGGTGTCGTTTACCGCAAGTTTCACGGTTAGTGTAGGGTGCGGGAATATCGAACTCAGGGAGGCGAGGTTGTGCTTGGGTCAGGTAGGACCAAAATCACCCCGAGGGGCGAGCTAGCCCGAATCGGTGAATGGTTGTCACGAAAGGAAATAAATGGGTATGAACAACAAGAAAGAAAACCCGGGACTTTGGTTTCCAACCCGACGAGAGACTCTCGCCGATACGGCCTACGGGTATGGATAGCGATCGGGATTAGGGTCTAATGGTGAGACGTTGCCTCTGAAAGTGGTACCGGTGTCCCATGGGCCCGATATTCCGGTCGGTGCCCAGGATGATACACCGGACTTCCCGGATTCGATCAGTGGGCACTCCCGTGTCCATTAACACTGATCGATCCCAGGAGCACTAAGCCCGCAACGATATCTCCCAACGTCTCATCCTGCCGCTCCCCGCGTGCTAGGATTCGGCGTCTACGCTAAGGGTGTGAGCTATGGCTAGGGAGTCAACCGCCAAGTTTATTCCCCCTTGGCCCAACGGTCAAAGGCGGTCTTTTTCCCGCCGATGACAATGAAACACCCCGCGTAACCGTTAGATTCCTACTCCCTATCGATTTCCTAACCCTATGGACGCATCGGGAAGAGCCCCCGAAGGGGTTTCCACCAAAATCCCAGATTTGGGAACTACTCACAAAAATTCATGAAAAAGCGATCTAAATGAAATTTAACCGTTGGAATCATAATCGGACAATTGCAATGCGGAAGTAATAGAGTAATAAAGACAATACTAAAATTTTAGAAAGATCTGAAAACTTACAAAAGAGTAACAATTACAGTCGTCACAAGGAAATAAAACAGTAGAAAAAATAACAGCTCTCGTTTCTGGAACCCTAGGGGTTCTATTTATAGACCTTCGCATCAACCGATCGGTTGACAAGTCAACCGATCGGTTGATCCGTTACAAATTAATAACAGAAAACGGCGAGCTTTCACCCGATCACATGAACCGGTCGGGTGAGTTCTTAAGTGACCGGTTGGATCTTGAAGCAGTCGGGTGAATCGATCGGTTCGACGTCCGTGTCTTCAGCTCTTCTTCTTCAGCTACAGATGAACCGATCGGGTGAGAGTCACCCGATCGGTTGGCGTTTTGCTTCGAGAAAACATAGAACAGCCCCCGCTGAACTGGTCTGCAAACCGGTCGGGTGGCTTCTTTGTGAGCTGCGGCAGAGACCGGGTGGTGCACGCGTGCATCACCCGATCGGTTGGAGATGACCAACCGACCGGGTGAGGGGCTGAAAGATGAATTCTTTGGCGTTTGACCCCCTGGATCACGCGTGACTTCTCCCGTTGCTCCGGGGACTTGGGATATCATCGTTAAACGTCCCCTACGTGGTCAATCCCCTGTAATCATGGAAAAACAAAGAAAAGTGAAAGAAAACGGGAAAATACACGAAAACGAATAAGAGACGGCGGAAAAACACGGGGAAGCACAAAAGAAAACGTGCGTGAATATATGAAATATAAACGCACGTCAGTCGGTCAGTGAACCTTCTTGGACCGACTAGATTTGAAACTAGTCGGTCTAAAAAGGATCATCAACCGACTAGATTGGCTTTTAATGCATTAACCATCCTTCTTGAACCAACTAACTGGTCAACAGTGAATGGGCTGAGTTAGCAATGATGTCTAGTCGGTTCAAGAAGAATTTCCAACCGATTAGATCGTCATCTAGTCGGTTGGTTCTTCTACTTGAACCAACTAAGATGCATACGAAGCCGAGAAATGAAGCGATAAGCTACGGGAAAGTTTCTAATGGCTTCTAAGGCAATCCTAGAGATACAATATGATAGAAATGAAGATTTCTAGGCAAGTACTACTCAAGGCTTAACATTCTACTAAACCGAAGCTAAAAGACATAAAAGTAAACACGACAAACCGTCTTCAAAGCTTCAACATGGAGAATCCGAATCCCTAGACTTCATGAAAAACTCCTTGAGCTTCAACGAAGCTCCAAGCACAACGATCACGCGTTCTGAGGAAGTCGTGGGACGTCGCTTGAGATGAACAAATTAATTTGGCGATGATCTCCATAAATCTTCATGTTCTTGAGTCTTTTAGTTGAATGACTTGAATGTCATAGTCTTCGAAGCTTTTGACTCATACATTCCTATCTTCTCTTTGGATTGAATCTCCATTCATTTGTTGATGCCATTGGCTTGAGGTTTGAAGTAGTCTTTGAGTTCTTCAAGCCAATGCTTCACCTTTGTTGATTTACCAAGTTCTCCACTTGAATCAACACATGTAGTCACTTTTGATCTTCTTGAATCTAATTGGTGACTTTTCATATAACTGCAAACACAAGAGTTAGTCACAATGATTTGTGTTTGATCATCATCAAAATCAAGGTGGAGAGTCCAATACTCAACATTCTCCCCCTTTTTGATGATGACAAACCAAATATAAACAAAACAAATAATTGTGCATTAAATATACTTACTCCCCCTGCAATGATGCCAATCAAGTTAATATCAATAATCAATTGCATCATTCAGCAGTTAATAGTGTGTGTATCACATGAGGTTGTGTATGTATTGCATGAATGACCAGAAATAATATGCATACACAATACAAATCATGTAGGTGATACACATCATAAACATGAGCATGATTACCAACATATATATAATGTAATCTATATCAACCAAGGTAATCACCAATGCTCCCCTTGAATCATATACATGAACGATCAAACATAAAGTCTATATGATTCAAGTTATTGTTTAACACTCAACATTTAATAAGCACATCTTGTTTATTTCTCTCCCCCTTTGTCATAACAAAAAGATATGGGGGTATGGAAACAACAAATGTAACAATAGAGTGGAAAACATAAAGGTATAACAATTGTAAAGTTCTCTAATGTAAAGTTACCAATTGAAAAACAAGATATCGAAATAAAGATATCAAATGCAAGAGCACATATCCAACAACAACTCAATCACCCTCAATTATCACAAAAAGATAAGCAATAAGCATATGTGATAAAAGATTACAATAGATACTAATTGTAAAGAGTAGTGTGAGCAGTGTTAGAAAAGTGACAATGCAAAAATCATGACATCACTTGTGAAAGAAAAACAAGTGATCAAATAGTGTCAAATACCCAAACAAACTCAATTATCACAAAATTTATAACATGAAGCATATTGTGATAGACTGTCTTGTGATACCAATAGTATACTTGGCAAGATAAATGACATGAACATGATTAAATATATTATGGTGGAATCAAAATCATCACATTGACATAGATCAATAAATAATATCAATAAACTGAGGTCTAAGTCAAACATAAAAAATGCAACAATCATGACTATGGAAATTCTTAGCCATGTGTACACAGTTATGTTATGAAATAATAACACAAATTAAGTATAATGGCATGTGATACCAATTGTAGACATACCAAATCTAAGTGAAGTGTGCAATGTGGGCATACACAAATATCCAATCATGCAAAAGTGTTATGCCAAAATAGAGATAGTAACTTCATAAAACATATGGCATACACAATTCTAGTACACTAGGATACTAAATGACACAATGTTCAAAAGAACCATAGTACTATCATGCATTCCAGAATAGATACTCACATAATGAGTCAAAGATAAGCATGGAATGCCATGAGCATGTAAAGATGATATCCAAAATCAATAGTCTAACAATTGTAAATATGATACCAAATGTAAATATGATATGTAGAGATGATACCAATTGTAGTCTAACAGAGTATGCAAAGCATGGCAATTTAATGTCAAGACCATGATATCACTTGAGAAGGAAACCAAGTGAACAAATAGAGACATGATTTCATCCTAGCTCAATTATCACAAAGAATTCACCATGAAGCATGATGTGACAAAGCATCTTTGAGCAAAGGCATGAAGATAGTCTACGTTCAAAGTCACAAGGTAGGATATAAACGAATAAAGTTTATCATGAACATTGCATGCATGCATACCAATTGTGCGAATAGAATAAAAAAACTTTAGTAAGCACAATATAATCGGAGGTAGCATCAAAGAAGTCATAGTGCATCAAGATATATTCATGGAAGAATATCTATGACAGAATATACATATCATCAAATACAATATAAAGCTTATGTGATCGTGTAAAGCACAAGTTATCTCTAACATCTTATCAAAATAGCATAAAATATGAGCGTGAGATGAGAGATGACATAGTGAGAAATATAGCTTGAAGATCACTAACTAATATGAATGAATGTTATGTCACTTGTGAAAAATATCATACATGAAAGATTTAGCTATAGACATGAAAGATCTCTTGAATAAAATTATAGCTAAACATCAGTCATGAAGTAATTAAAATGACAAGTAACATACATTGATCACCCCAAATCATATCAATACGTCTCATAAAGATAATCATAAATACCATAGGAAAAGTATGAGATCTGTGGTGATACAATGAACAAATATGCATAAAGATCGTAAATCATTAATCTTATACATGGCATGAATTATGTATAACATGATGAAGTATAGCATGCCATAAAGAAATGAATGATTCTACTAAAATGGTATGACAGATCATGATATAGTCTAAATAATCCATGAACATAGTCATCTACGAGAATTAGGCACATGTGGTAGAATCAAAACAACAATGAACCTTGAATGAAAGAATTGAAAAAATTTCAATGAAGATTAAGATCAATATACTTAATACAGTCTAATAAAAAAGCAAGCATGTCATACATATCAGTTATCATATACATAACATATAACAATCTTCACAAAGAAGCATGCATGTGAGGAATACGATGTGTAATGACAACGTGTTCCAAAGATATGAATATCAATAAATAACTAACCAAATCATTATATGAATGTTATAGCCACCATGATACATGAGTCGTAATAAGACATACATGACATACATGAACATGGCAGTCACATAAACAAACAATCTTCATTAGGGTGTGACAAGAATGAGCTAATGAAGAAGTATGCTATATTACACAAATTCAATATATTAAAATACCAATTGTAAATATGGTAGTCAAAACAAATATATTAAAATACCAATTGTGCAAAACACATACTTACAACCATTTAGCTTTTCCTATATGTGTGCATCTCCAATGCACCATCCTTTCCTTTGAATTGATCCGTCATTTGTAAACCAAGGAATGTGTCGGGTAGGCATCTTGCACAACAATATGTCAATTCAACAATTGGTGGTATCCAAAAAAATTTTGGATCCAAATAGGTTAATGAACAAAATCAAGTAGTCCAATAAACAATCATTTACCAATTGTAAATAACACTCATCAATAGAAATGCATGACATGCATTAATAAGAGTTATTATAATCATGAAAATCATACATATCAGGAATTTACAATTCTCAATCATTAGAAATTAGAAACACCTAGACTAATAATTCCTATGCATATGATTTAGTCAAAATACATTATACAAGCAATCATTATTATGAATACACTCATCTAATACAAAAGTGTGTGCAAGAAGGATTCCGCATTCAATATGCATATGTGCACAAAATAAACATTCACATCACATGCATATTGGAGGAAGGCATGAAAAGTAACACCACAACGAGTGTGCATGAAAAACATAAAGTATTAAATTTCAAAACCAAATTTCTCTTTTCCTTTGGCATATCAACAAGATAGGAAGATGCAAATTGATAATAAATCACCAAAGGTTAGAGAAATCAACTAATCTATATGCACAACAAAATATGAGAGAGATATAATGGCATATAAATGAACATAATCATGATAGCAATCAAAACATGTCATACTCCAACAAAATCATACAAACTATGCAAACATGGAAGTAGTGGACGAACTCACATATATATATGGGTACAAAAAGTAATCATACAAGCATGGTACCCAAGCAATGAAACACAATATGAGTCGCAAGAGAATATGTCATTCCTAATATACGATTCTATATGTGTGTTCATACCATGCCTAGAAACAATCTTAGGAATCCAAAAGATAGTGATTTGGGATTCTTAAGAAGAGGTTGTAAAGGCATGCGTAGGAAGTTGGGATGCACGCTTGTGAAGTGGAACATAAATATAAGCGTGTCCAGTGTGTGAAACATGCAAATGAGCATTAGTTCTAACATGAAAATATTTAAGCCACATGTTATAAATAATCCTCGAATAAACATATGAGTAAGGATTATGAATACACAATGCACATTGGTCAAGAATTTGACACACGTGAAACACATAGACATGAATGACATACGAGGCACACAATATGCAAACATAGAATATACATGAGATAGTCTCAAACACAAAGTGACATCTACATGCATCCAACACACATGGAAACCAAATGTAAGAATATACTTACAACATTAAGCTCCCCCTACTTTGGTGCATCACTTAAGCACCAACAACTCCATTTGAATGAAAATCTTTGCAAATCAAGGAGTTGGTAGGGTTGGTATCCCAATGTGGATTGAACCTAGAAAACATAATTTTGGTATCCAAAAACCTTTTTGGATCCTATGGGTTAGTCAATAAGTTTAACAAACTAAATTCAAATTAGTATAACCCATATCTTAGTGTAATCATACACAATATTAATGAAACATGTAATCATGTTACAAGATAAATATTTAACCAAATACATGCATATACCAATTATACCAAAAATAAGTGTGTGTGTGTGTGTGTGTGTATATATATATATATATATTATAATCCAAACCCATGACATGTATCACATGCAACAAAACATGAATATGAGCCAACGCATGTGTTGCAAGAAGAAATATTAAATATTCTAAATATGAAAATCATAAACACAATGATTTACAAATAATCATGCAATGGAAATTAAATTCAATATGAATTTACGTTTCTAATCACACATGAGCATGTAAGGCCAAAATGCAAACAAAAGAATAAATCAATTCTTAACACAAATGCTTTGGTACCCATAAAATGAATATAAACTTATGGTACCAAGCAATGAAGGGTCAACGAAAACTAACCCTTCGGAAACCAAGTCCAAGAGGACCGTGATTTCCCAACATAATCATCATTCATAATAATATCATTAATATAAGATTGCACATACATATCCTTAGCATGAATGCTAGTGTTCTTAGGACCCCAAATAGTGTATGATTTGGGAATCCTCTTCCTAGTGGTTGCATGCACAAAAGGTTGATTTCTACGTGGTGCATGTGGCCTAGGAGCATGAGATCTAGCAAGAGCATGAGGAACATTGTGTTGTGCAAAAGCATGATGATGGGCATATGATCCATGGTGTGGTGTTGCATACATAAGTGGATGAATATGAGGTGTGTATGCATGAGGATGATCATGAGAATAAGCATGCACATGTGGATGTGATGTGTGATCATAAGCATATGAAGGTGCATGAGCATGAGTACGTGCATAAGAGTGTCTCAAATGAGTGTTTGCACGTGCTCGTGGGTGTGAAACATAGAAACCATCATTAGTAGAAATGTGAGGAGTGGATGCATTCCTACGTGTATTGGTGTACATGAAAGCATGTCCCTTCCTTTGATGTCCACCCAAAGTGGGTTTCTTTCCAAAGGAGGGAGGAATAGGAGTGGTGGTTTCCTTAGTAGTAGAACTACCCAAGTTGTTATAGACACCACTCGTGGATGCACCGGAGGATGGCCTCACTAAATCTATAGTTGCTTCACTATAGGAGGTGCGTGCATTCAAGATGGATGCATGTGTGGTGAGCTCGTGCACTTGGGATTTGAGATCCTCATTCTCAATTCCCAAAATAGTGTTTTGAGATTGAAGATTTTCAATCTCAAGATCGTTACTATCCGCAATGGAAACACGATCAAGTTGAGATTTGAGAGACTCCACCTCATTTCTCAACATGCCATTTTGAGTAAGCAAACTTGCTTTCTCATTAGCGAGTGTCTCAACAATGGTGTCATTGTTAGAGGTGCTACATGTAGATGTGTTAGTGAGACTAGCAATCTTATTCCTAGCATCACAATATTTATTCAAAAGCTTTTGATATTTATCAAATAATTGCTTAAGTTCAATTTTAAGCTCATCCATTGTTACCTCTTCACCGTCGCTATCACTTCCACTTGAATCGCTTGATTCGTCACTAGAGTCATCCTCTCGTGCCATCAAGCCCATGAATGAATCTCTTTCATCATTGGAGGAAGAACACTCCGAGGTGGACTCTTCTTGCTCCGCTAGCATGTGCCATATTTGATATGTCGTTGTTGCCTTGGACACACGCATAAGAATGTTATATGATAAATATTCAAGCAAGATATCCATTACCTCTTGATGTTTCTTCACCAATTCTTTTTGCTCATTTGTCCATTCATGTTCGGAAGTGGTAGGAGCACGAAGGGGCTTTTCCACAAGCTTCCAATAATACTCATCGATGGATTGAATATATGCCTTCATCTTTACACACCAACTTTGATAGTTGGGTCCAATGAGATATGGTGGAATAGGACATCGTGTGTTGTTGTTGGTTGCCATAGCTATTACCTCGCTCTGATACCAATTGTAGTGACCCTGTGCTATGAGGAACAAACACTAGAGGGGGGGTGAATAGTGTTTTATAGAATTATAAGGAATTTACGCCAAATAAAACCCTACTTAACCAACAAATGCGGAATGTAATAAATGAACAACAACCCAAGTAAGAAAGCAATGCAAACAAGCAATCTACCCTGGTTCGGTGCCACCCAAGTCTTCCCGACTTGTTACCGGTGCCCTACTCCAGCAACACCCGGATCCCCTCCGGATACTCTAGCAAACAGCTAGAGATTTCCTTTAGCCCACTTGTGGAAAACCTCCAACAAGTGCAATCGACCTACAATCGATGTCCGTGTATCCCACAACCCGGAAACACGCAAAAACCTTAATCCCACAACCTGGGACTAAGCACACTCTCACAAACCGAGAGTAAAACGAAATCTTGACTCCCACAACTTGGGATCAAGCCAACACTCTCACCACCGTGAGTATACAACAAATATGAAGTATAAAGAATGAAATATAAAACTTCTTACCACAAAATCCTATGCCTTGAGAAATACTTACCAATTTAGGGCAAGAATGGATTTTGAGGAAGATGAGATCACCAAACCCTAGCTCCACCAAGATGGACAGCAATAGATGGCTAGGGTGAAGATGGTGACTTGGATTCAAGCTATTAGCTTGAGAAGCTCACAAGGAATGAGAATCTCTCTTGAGAAATTAGTGCTCAAAGAGTAAGAGAGAGATTCTTGTGAGATGAGAGAGCTTAGAAATGAGAATGAATGGCTCTTCTCAAAGGTGTGAAAATGTCTCTAATTTCAGCCTTGGATCCCTGGTTAGAAGCACACAAACTTATATAGGGAAGAGAGAAAACGGTCACAAAATTCGTGGCATTAAATGCCCAACGGATCTATTTCTGAAGCTGCTTAATCGGTCTAAGAAGGGTCATCAACCGACTAGATTGACAACTAGTCGGTCAGTGAACCTTCTTGGACCGACTAGATGGTTAACAGAGAAGATGGTGAAATCTGGGTAAGAACTAGTCGGTCTAAGAAGGATCATCAACCGACTAGATTGACAACTAGTCGGTCAGTGAACCTTCTTGGACCGACTAGATTTGAAACTAGTCGGTCTAAGAAGGATCATCAACCGACTTGATTGGCTTTTAATGCATTAACCATCCTTCTTGAACCAACTAACTGGTCAACAGTGAATGGGCTGAGTTAGCAATGATGTCTAGTCGGTTCAAGAAGAATTTCCAACCGATTAGATCGTCATCTAGTCGGTTGGTTCTTCTACTTGAACCAACTAAGATGCATACGAAGCCGAGAAATGAAGCGATAAGCTACGGGAAAGTTTCTAATGGCTTCTAAGGCAATCCTAGAGATACAATATGATAGAAATGAAGATTTCTAGGCAAGTACTACTCAAGGCTTAACATTCTACTAAACCAAAACTAGAAGACATAAAAGTAAACACGACAAACCGTCTTCAAAGCTTCAACATGGAGAATCCGAATCCCTAGACTTCATGAAAAACTCCTTGAGCTTCAACGAAGCTCCAAGCACAACGATCACGCGTTCTGAGGAAGTCGTGGGACGTCGCTTGAGATGAACAAATTAATTTGGCGATGATCTCCATAAATCTTCATGTTCTTGAGTCTTTTAGTTGAATGACTTGAATGTCATAGTCTTCGAAGCTTTTGACTCATCCATTCCTATCTTCTCTTTGGATTGAATCTCCATTCATTTGTTGATGCCATTGGCTTGAGGTTTGAAGTAGTCTTTGAGTTCTTCAAGCCAATGCTTCACCTTTGTTGATCTACCAAGTTCTCCACTTGAATCAACACATGTAGTCACTTTTGATCTTCTTGAATCTAATTGGTGACTTTTCATATAACTGCAAACACAAGAGTTAGTCACAATGATTTGTGTTTGATCATCATCAAAATCAAGGTGGAGAGTCCAATACTCAACACCTGTCACCGAGGAGTTCGTGCATTGGGATGAGGACACAGACATTCATAAGGATCCTGAATGCTGCCCACCTTCAGTTGAGCCTCCACCGCCACTTCATCCTTCCTTCGACAACGAAAAGGATTAGCCTGATGAGACCCATACTTATATGCCAGTGCTGCCTGAAAAGCCTGAGTCGAATGACAAGGAACTGCCTGTCGTGATACATGAGAGTGGAGATATATTTTCAGGGAAGAATCGTCTACCTATTTTTACTTTACATATTTCGTTTGACGATCTTCTTTGGAAAAATTTTATTTTGGAGAAAGATATTTCACATCAGATTGATGCGGCTTGTCTCTTGTAGGGTACAAGTGGAGTCATTGGAGAGATGCTGGGAGCCGCATTGCTGGAATCTGATGGAGCTCGTGGAGATACACACCCGTTGGAGCCACGGAAAGTGCAGATAGAGCAGCTGCCTGCACCGGCAAAGATATTGGGCCCGCCTTTTGCTACATGTGGTACCAATCTAGTAGTGTAGTATTTTATGCTTTAAATAATCACGAATCGTCTCGACAGCGAGAGGACCGTATATGATTTTATATGTTTTTTAGTTTAATAAATTCATCCCATATGATGGCTCAATTATATTCTGCACCCAACCCATTATTTATCACCATGCCCACCCTTGTATTTGGAGCGTATTTGGCATCTCTTCCTAATTTTTATGTGATGTTTAAGCTTGGAGGAGAGAAACTATTTTCTTGAGTGGCCCCATATCTTGTCGTTGTCATCTATTTATATTATACACACAATGTGGACAATGTGATGTTTAAGCTTGGGGGAGTGCATAGTGCACGCACTTTGCTTCATTGTGAAACACACTTCGAAATCTCCATGTGAACCATGTCCACTTCTATATTTATGTCTCATATGCTTTATTTTCTATGAAATATCGTGGATTTATTTTTTTATGAACTCTGATATCTATTAGATTAGAGTTCGATTCATTGATTAATGTATCTTTGTTAATATGCTTTTTTCATAATAGAATATATAGTTTCACAACCACATTCTCGAAACAGTTAAGCTAAAAATGAATGAATCAAAATCTAAAAATTATTTGACTCCTGCATGATTTGATTGATAATTCTATTGCTTCATGGATGTTTAGTGATTCAAAAGAGATAGGATAACCCCACGACAACCAAAGTAGTGATGATTAGGATTCCTGAAACCGAGCCATGTCTAAATTCTATGCTTTTTCTTTTTCCTTTGTGAATAGCCAATAAATGATCTTTGATCATATTTTGCATTCCATCGCGTTTATGTGAGTTTGCAAAAATCCCAAAATGCAAAAATCAAACAAATATCATGAATAAAAGGCCCTAGGGGTTCTTCGTAACCCAATGCCCTAAGACCGTCTGGTCTGGGATGCATAGGCTGCTTTTTGTATATATTGAGTTATCTTGTGTATATAAAGAAAAAAATGCATATGAAATATTCATATAGCCAAAAACAATATAAAACTACAAAAATCCCATATCCTTATCTCCATTTCTATATAGAACTAAGTCATGACAAAGTTGATGGGTTCTAGGAGTCTTGAAATGGTCGTAGTGTGGTGATGCATTACCTTGATTGGATTTATTAAATTCATTCCATGAAGTATAACAAAATACCACGCATGCTTGAAAAAGTTTGATCATGACATTATACTGCTTAGAGAATGAGTTGTGAACATTGATTTCATTTCTGTAAACTTAGTATATTGCATGATAAACTATGATATGATATAACTTTAATCTCTTTTTATTGCTTATCAAGTTCATTACATTTATTGAAATCCACGTTATTTTAATTTGAGCGAGACTTGAGTATTTGTTGTGTATATGTGTTCTAATTTCATATTGACGTGTGTTCACGAGATCTTGCATACCTTGGGTTCTTGTATTTTCTGAATTTTAGATTGAACCCCTTGTCTCCATTACATGCCGCCGCCTCACAACTCCATTGTATCCCTGTCCCGTGTACGCTTCTTACTAGTCTTCCTCGAGGACGAGTAAGAGGTAAGCTTGGGGGATTTTGATGTGTCATTATATTCCACATTTTATCTAAATGATTACACGTCAAAATGATTGCTAATTTGCATATTTCATATGCTTTTACGCTATTATTTGGGATAATATGACTTTCGGAGCGTCTATGTCCATTTCCGGGATTTGAGGCGATATTGGAGCAATTTGGAGTCAATAAGACGATCGACGACGTGAGAGCACCAATGAGACTCATGATGACATACTCGAGGTGCCAAATAAGAATACTGGAGCAAGGAAGGGGCAAGAGAGAAGGTCGCTCGATCGAGCTATGATGCGGCGAAGGAATCGAGCGACCCGAAGTGCTGGAAAAAGGACAGCCGTGCACTATTTCTAAATCTGCTATCACCTGGGATTTTTCAATATTTTTCTGATAATTTTCCCAGATATTAGACTTCAAGAAGGTTCCAACGCCTCCAAGAACGTACCAATCGGAGGTCGGATGAGCCCTGGAAAATTTCTGCAAGCTGATGTTGCAGTGCTGAAATTATTCTCAGCAGCCTACTCGACCGAGCAGTGCACTACTCGACCGAGCATGTCACGCCCCGCTTCCCAAAAATATGGAGGCGAAGCGTGAGAAGGTCCGCTCAGACTTGAAGCTACAAAGCTGCAAGTCCGATAAGCGTCGATCAAATTTAAACTGCAGGTCCTTGCAACGCGAACGAAACAAAGATAATAATATTTAAATGAGACAAAAGAGATATCTCAGAATATCCATAAAATAAGTTTCAACATCACAGAAAAAGCCACCAGGCTGAGAAGAAAAGAGTTTAAAGGCTCAAACATGGCCAACAAAGTATAAAGTACAAAACAACGGTGCTACGCACCAACAACTAACAAAAGGCCTAAAGCTCAACAAAACTCAAGGCATGGTCACCGGTGTCCACCAAAATCCTCCTGGGCAATCATGGACTCAGACTCAGCGTCAGCAACTCATCACGTACACAGCAACGACCTCTGGCTCAGGTCTAACATGTGACACCCAAAAGAGCAAGGGGCACATGTCAGCAAGTCTGGGAGACTTGTGCAAGGAAACTACAAGTGGGTAAAAGTAAAGCAACCTAGCAGTTCTAGTATGAATGCGATGACACGGCAGTTTAAAGTATGAGTGCAACAGGTAAAGTAAAGTAAAGTATAGTACGAGCATGGCATGGCATTCACAAGACAAGTACAAGGCAATGAAAGTAAGCACCTCGTGCACAGAGATTCCGCCTTTTGGCTAGAGTGGCTGCACGGCCAGCTCCTAGCTCAAGTAACCGTTTATCCCTACCCCTCCACGTGTATCGGGCATTGGTTTCTGGCCAACACATGAGGCCCGCTTCTGGTCCACGAGCCAGGAAGTGTGTAAACAAGTATGGCGTAGGGGTGCACCTAGCCGGTCCAGGGAACCCGGGCATTGGCTTTTGACCAACACATGAGGCCCGTTTCCCCCGGAAGTAGTATTCAAGGAGTACAAGTATTGTAGCGTGTGCTACGAATGCAACAATCAACTTGGATGACATGTAGTATGCAATGCATGGCAGTTAAAAGTGCGTACAGATAAGGAAAGTAAACGTGACAGTTTAGTATGCATGAACAACAAGTTTAAAGGTTGGATCTAGCTTCGTTGTCAAGCTAGATCAATTAGGTGACGGATCTAGTTTCGTTGTCAAACTAGATCAAGTAGGCGTCTAGCCAGCTATCATTTCACTGACTAGTCTCTTTTACGCTAAAAGCAAGGAAGTGGCCTAAAAACATGGCCCTACACAAGAGTTGGCAAGTTTCACTTGCCTGCTCCAAAAATCACAATTATCTACGTGCAAAGTCCACCGGCCTAAAGTCCATATTATTAATCTTGATTAGTGAATTTAAAACATTTAAAATACTTTAAAAATACTGATTTTTAGTCTTGATTAGCATGCAATTGGGTTGGGGTTCCTAGGGGTGCAAAACGTTACCTCAACACGACGCGAAAGCTACACCGGCGTCGGGTAGCGACGCCGGGGGTTGGAATAATAGATCGCGCTCCAAGTCCAGATTCCAATTAGTTTCCTCGCTGGAAATTTCAGAGAAATCAACCCGGGCGACGATTCCAGATTCCAAAGCTCGTACGTGCGACGACGGGCTACGACGTGCGACGACGTCGTACGCGACGATTCCTCGAAGAGCAAGCACCTTGGTGGGGCCCACAGTAGTCCTAGGGACCTTTGGGGGACCCACAATACCTCTGGAGAACTTGGGGGGCCCACGGAGGCAAGTGGTGCGACGGTTGCAGGGTTGCGACGTATGGCCGTCGGTCGTACACAGCCGATGCGGGGAGAACCGTCGGTCGTGCGCTGTGAATGCGGGGGCTGCGACGTTGGGGTGTGCAGCGGCTGCGGGCGATGCTTGGGTGCGGGGTTTCTCTTCGGTCTGGTCGATGGGGAGCTTCGGTCGTGCGCTTGGATGCGGGCGGGACAGCGTTGCAGTGTTGCAACGCTTGCAACGTCGGTCAATGCGGAGCGGCGGGTCGGTCGTGCGAGCTGCGGAGCGGGGCGACAAACGGCAACGGATGCGGAGCGCTTGTGCGGAGCGGGGCCTCGATCAGACCGAGGGCTCCTCTCGGTCAAGCGGGGGAACGGGACGGGGGTTGCTGCAGCGGTGCGGACGGGGCGGATGCGGAGCTTGCCCTCGGTCGGAGCGGGGGAACGGGCGTGTTTTCCTCGGTCGTGCGCAGCTGAACGTCGCAACGTTGCGACGAATCGTCGCAACGTCCAATTTCAAGTTTGGAAGAGGCTAGGGCTAATTTCTTTGGAAAATAGGTCTTGCTAGGGGTTGCTTATATAGTATAGATGGGTTGACTTGGTCTAGGGCTAATCCTAATGAGATTAGGAGTTCAAAAAGATTTAAAATTCAAATCTAACCAACTCCATCTCACCCAAGGATTTGACCTGGTCCAAATGAGCTGGAAATTGGCTCAAAAATTCTTTAAAACGTTTAAAACTTAAATAAATTTTATTTGGCCGAAAATAATTTATAGATTAATTATTAAAAATAATATAAAATTTGTAAAAATTATAAAAGTGGTCAAATGAACTCCAAAAATTATAAAATAAATATCGGGGTGATCGTGATGACGAATGTGAGCTAACTAAGAAGACGGATCTCAGATTCGACGTCGGACGACGAAACTAAAAATAGAAACGTCTCCCGTCAAGAGTGAGAATCGTCACGTCTCATCGAGTAAGTTTAAATTGTGGGAAAACGACTCGAGAAACGTCGTTCCAAATTAGTGCCACCATTTAATACCCTCAGAGACGTTCGCAACGGCATATCACACAAAAGTGTTCACAAACACGTGCACGGCCAAAAGCACGTGCACGAACAACGTACGACGAAAAGTGGTCGTTACAGAGCAGTGTGCAAAATATACTGAAACATGTTTTTTTCCTCCTATATGGGTTGAACAGTTGACTGCTCAACCGAGCAGAGTGCTGAAAATACTGCCGTTCGACCATTACTCGACCGAGCAACCACTTACTCGGTCCGAGCAACCTCCTACTCGATCGAGCAATGCCTGCTCGGGCCGTGTAGGCAGAGCAACATATTTCGAAGAAGTTCGATTCCATGTGCAATCCGACCTAGCAGTATATCTGCTCAAACCGAGCGACCGACCGAGTAACGAAGTGCTCGATCGAGTCACCCACTCGGTCGGCGATGCTGAGGTCATTTTTGGAAGTATTTTTGGAGCCATCTGTTGCGATTTGGGGGGTGAAGGCTGGCAGCTGTGAAGCGTTCAGGGAGGCGATTCATTTCAGAGTTTTTGAATACGTTTTACAGGGGCGAAAATTAGAAATTAATTGTTAGATTTTAGATTAAACTTTTGGGAGACTTTTGGATCGAAATTATTGGATTATTGTTTTTGTGCTCTATTTCTATTGCGTATTAGGAATTTTTGTTCTTCGTCGGATCTATTTCTCGTCTATTTTCTTCATCTCTCGCTGTAAGTTTTTAATCTTTATTCTATCAATTGCCATGATGTTTTCATCTCTAAATATTGTGTTTTTATCCGTCAACAACGCCATGAGTGAGTAGATCTCTCTAGGGTTGATGGGTTAGCCCTAAGATCATAGGGGGAAGACGTAGATCTGGATCCCTACGTTGAATTAGGGATTTAGGGGAGTATTTCGGTCGATCCTACCGAATCCCTAGGATAACCCGTACTGAGATCACGCCCACGGTCTGTGGAATTGATGTGCTTAAGGGGTATCCTTAGGATTCAAATAGGGAAATCGGTGGATCCAACCAAGGCTCGTGACCATGCCCGGCTCGTGTCTTGAGGGGATCCTCCGACGAACTATATTGCTACGTTGACGACTGTCGCTATTGCGTCAATGAGAGCCACCGAAATACCTCGCAATTCTAGCCCACGAGAGTGGTATGAATTGGGAGATTAATCCCCTAACCCTAATGCAACGTAAGAATTCTATTTCAACGTCGATCCTCGACGGTCTTAGCGGTGATCCCTAATGCCCTAGTCCCCCTATTTGTGACGTTGAGTGACACAACCTTCGCATCCATCACCATTATGACCTTCCATACTCCACATCCACCAATAAACCAGCAATTCTAGCTCAACCTAGGAGTAAATAGGTAGTATAACATCGCTTCCCCGTGTTCGATACCCGCTTACCACTATACCGTGCGCTTGCGGTAAACGACATCGTTTCGGAGTTGATTCCGGCTCGATTAGCGACCCGTGGAAGCTCCGAAGATTTTTTTTTGCGATGCTTCGCGAGACGACACGGATTTTTTCGGGCATCCTTCATCAAACGTCGCTAGATCTGGAGGACGGATCTAGAGATAGTCACACAAAAACTCGATCTAAACATATTTTTTTGTAGAATATGTTTAGATCTGCTAAATTTTGGATTAAAAATCGATGTTTTTACAATAAAAATCAAATTTTTATGAATAAAACATTGAGTACAAAGATAAAAAAATTGGATCTCTCTCTATTTAATGCATGAAGTATAATCCTTAGGATTAATTATGCACAACACGCAGTGCGTGGACATATGATCAAGGGAATCATGAATCAATGTATAAGCTTATTCCACCATGCGTGAATTTATATTTCTCAAGGGAAAATGCAGACAATGGGTAATATATTTCCAGAGGGTCATATCTCACAAAGAAGTGTGTGGCTTGGTTTCTTAAGGCGATTCATGCACACACGTGTGAGCAAAAGGAGTGCTATGCAAAATTGGTCCCCATGCATAAGGAAGATACATAAAGGTTGTGTTTCTTCGGACCCTTGTACTGATAACGCATCAAAATGCATTATCAGTAATCTTTAATTCATACTTATGAAACACCCCAAAAATGCATCATAATTCTTTAATCATGCATTATCTGTACTCTTTAATGCATTGAACATCACAATGCATTATCAGTAATCTTTCCATTGTACTGATAATGCATTGTTAGACCCTTGCCGTCGTACCCGTCGGCAGGGGGCCGCTGCTCTGAAGACAGCATATATGCGATGAAAATTTAAATGCCTGAGGCATATATGCGATGAAAATTTTAAATGCCTGAAGCATATCTGTGATGAAAGTTTAAATGCCTGAATCATATCTGTGATGAAAGTTTAAATGCATGTTGCATAGCTATATGCCTGCGATGAAATTATATATATGCCCGTTGCGTAACTATATGCATGTTGCATTAATTTCCTTATGATAATAATATTATTCCATGCATATGTGTTCATAGAGATAGTTATAATTATGTTTATGGCATACATATAGTTTTTAAAATGGCAAAATTGAACCTGAAGTTCAAATAATACGCCAATACCCCTTAATACCAAAAATAATAAACCGTCGGGATAATGCGAACATCATTTATGCCATCTAAAAGATGAGCAACACACAGTAAATAGATCTTGAAAACCTATGGTCTATATGGACCAATATGGACACACAAAATGGATGCCATAACACCGCAACCCTTTAAAAATTATCTCACTACAACGCAATATTCTTATATCTGACCTTGCGCATAATAATTATAAGATTACGCCTGAAGCCGTGACTTAAGTGAGAAATATATTCGCACACACGTAATTGCTTTACTGACCTATTATTCTTCTTCCACAAATACTTAAAGAAAATTACAAAGTTTCAAAGGATATTCGTTTAAAAGAAATCCTTAATGTTTGCATAGCATACTCAAGAGAAAGAAAAATGGCATTAAAGCCATACTTGAGTACTTAAATTGACATTCAAAAGTCTGAAGCTATACAATGAAATAAATGTTGAGGGGAAAAGTGGAAGAATAAAAACAAGGTCTAATACAAAGAGAAAGGGAAGATATGATATGCCTCGACATGCAGTAAGTAATGGCAAACCAAGATCAAACCCAAAAGTTTTGATAAGACCCATAATGCTCTTGCAATATGAATGGTCATTAATTTATGCCATATAAAAATATATACATATCTAGTCTAAATGACGAAGGTCGATTGACCTTATGTATACTTAGCTACTTCCGAGGACAAATAAACTTTGAAAACAAATTTAATTGGTTGTCATAACATAATTCTTAATGAATATAGTTGTAGACGTATGCTTTCAAAAGCATTTAACCCTAATAATAGTCCAATTGAAAACTATTTTTTTGGAACGTCTACTTGAGATTCAGGCTTTGCAAACCTGAATACTATATATGAAGATGCCCAGTACTCTCAAAAATCAATAAAAGAAACTTACCATGTTTCAATGGATATTCGTCAAAACGAAATCCCTAATTAATGACTCAAGAAATCAATGACGCCTGAAGCTTTGTCCCACTATGATCTGTGTAATAGTCAATGTGAAGATGAAATCCTTCACATTTAGAACACAGTTCACCTATTAACAGACAAAATTAACTTGAGCATTTTAATGGACTTTCAAAAGTCCCACAATAGGATTCATGGTGAGATCATGAAGATCCACACATATGAAACTTAAACAGTTCTTGTTACGACCTAAAGATCGTGATAGTCCGACCTTCCATCCCAGTCCGCCGAATGCCCTGCCGGCTCGCCCCTCCTTCCCAGAGGCCAGCTGACCCAACGACAGGACACTCCTCGCCCCATCTTCGGAGGCCGCTCGCTTATTTTCCTAGGCCAGCAGGGCGCCTATTGACCCTAAAGCCCGACACGACTGGGGAAGGGCACACTCCGCCTCGACCGGTGACCACGATCCCAGCTGGCCGCGTGCCCATTCTCCCCCAGCTCGTCGGGAACAGCACGCAAGGTGTACGACCAGACCACACGCCCTCAGTCAGGGGCGACCCAGTGACCCATCGGTAGCCCCGCTCCTCAGGAGCACTCCCACGACTCATTGGCACATCGGACACAACAAACCACCTAGTACAAGGACGCTACTGACACTTCCACCGCCCGACCATCTGATAAAACACCCCCTGGCCGCTGCGTCCCCTGACACTTAGTGCTTTTGATCCTGACATCCTGAAAAAAGCGCCCCTGGCCGTTGCGCCGTCTGACAAATGCATGGCTGACGCCCCTAATCCTGACAGCCTCGTCCGAAGCTTCCACTGACAGTTGGGCCAGCTCAGCATGTCGAGTCAGCACGCCAGGTCAGCCTCACCTAACCGCCTCCATCAGGTATAAATACCCATTCGCCTCTAACGGGGAAGGGGTTGGCAAATTTACTCTGAATCTTATTACTCACACACAAGAGCAATGGTCTTTCATATCTTTGTTCTTCCACAACTGATTGCTCGTCACGTACCGTCGACTCACTCTTAGTCCGACCTACATGCCTAGCCCTGCTTTAAGTCCTATCACTGACTTAGGCATCGGAGAGGCTAAGGTTTGGACCCCAACCCGGCCTTTCTGACTAGCTGCTCCCTGTGCAGGCGAGCTCGTCTCCACTGGCCTGCTGGACTCCAACCACTCGCAGTGCGGCAGCTGAGCGAAGTCCTAGCGGAATTGACCCCGTGGTCGGACTCCGTAGTGCGCCCAGCCTCATCACTACACTCATCAACTGTTAAACAGCCTCCCCTAACCACCGTGCCCTTGGTTCCCCATAATACAAATTCATTGTACGCGAGTTCTACCCCGCAACAATTGGCGCCGTCTGTGGGAATGAAGGGTCACACCCATGTCTAGCTCCATACCCATCAACCGAAACCCTGACCACGACAAAGATCCTACGGACCAAGAATCACATTCTCACCCAATGACTCCAGCGAATAATCCACCCCCTGAGGTGGAGGTCGAGACGGTCCAGGCATCGGTCCATGCTGTATGGCAGAGCTTTGAGGCCTTCACTAAGATGATGGACGGCTTCACGGTGACCAGAACAGAAGCGTCCCCGGGCCCTTCTGACCCCCGAACGTAAGGCGAATTCTTCACCCTCAGTTTGATGAAGAAGTGGCGCAGAGAGGGCTCGTCGAGGAGATAGCGGCCCAACAAAGGCTCTTGGACAAAGAGATGGAGGTCGCACGGCTGCGCAGGTGCCAGGGTGAAGCGACTACTGCTCAAAGGCATCTAGACGAAGCAACCGAGGCCATCTAGAAAGCCCTCCTTGACGAGGAAGCCACACGTCGCCAGCTCCGTTTCATCATCACCAAGCGCGAAAGGCTCCGGAGGGAGAATCGAGAGCATCGGGAGATCCCGGAGGTATCGACTTCGGGCCGACGGCACAGGGACGACCGGAGTCCATCCTCAGTCGGGTCACCACCGCGCAGAAGGATTCCTCCGCAACGACCGTCTCCTCCCTCCCCGGGGCGTGATGGCCATCGACAGCCAAGGTAGGACCGAAGCCAAACCCCAGAGAGGCGGAGGGAGTGGGACCGAAGCCGAACCCCAGAGAGGCAAAGGGACCGCATGCCTGAGCGCCCCGCTTACCCGGAGGAAGCCACGCCGCTAGCATGATGGATAACTTCGGCCCCGAGACCCGTAAGGTTCAAGGATCCCCACCTGGTGACCTACAACGAGAAAGGCGACCCCCTCTCGCATGTGCAACAATACCGAGGGGCGATGGAGACACAGGATGTGGATGACGCATTCCTCTGTCGGGTTTTCTCACAGAGCCTGCAGGACACGACCTTGGAATGGTACTACGGCTTGCCCGCAAGATCCATCGAGAACTTCATCAAGTTATATCACAAATTCTGCCAGGAGTTCTGGGGCGGGTGCACAAGGAAGAAGCCCACGGACTACCTTTGCACAATAGTCCAGAAAGAAGGGGAGACGATTGGGAAGTACTTGCATTGCTTACAGGATGAGAGGCAGAGTGTGGTGGCCTGCGGCGAAGAAGTCCTCATGCTGGCTTTCAAAGCTGGGCTGAGGAACCGAAGCCTCCATAAGTCCTTGCTCCGAGACCTGCCTGTCGACTACGACACGCTAGTCACTCCGGTGAAGAGGTACATGCTGAGCGAGGAGGCTCTCGACACAAAGAAACAAGTCACACAGGTGAGGGCATCCCAAGGCGAGCCTCGGACCTATCCCAGGCCGAGGCAAGAAGACAGGGCCAGGGGCCGCGAACAGCTGGCTCAGCCAAGACTCGACCCGACCGTGCGTCGCCTGCAAGATCGCCATGGCCCAGCGCGAGAATTTGCCCTCGCCAGAGAACCCGCACGGGCGGTCCCGAGGTTGGAGGGGCCCCTACGGGCCCAATACATGCAGATCAATGACCCCATGATAGAGGTGTTGGCTGCGGCGACAAGGGCCACGCTACTGTCGGATCTGCCCAGAGAA
>JAULAV010000093.1:8717-92719 GCA_030789695.1 Scilla litardierei
CTCACAACCGAGAGTATACAATTCAAATATAACTGAAATGAAATGCTTACCAATAAAATACCTATGCCTTGAGATTTCTTACCAAATTAGGGCAAAGAGGATTTTGATGGAGGAAGAGTCACCAAACCCTAGCTTCAAGAAGATGACCAGCAATGGAAGCCTAGGGATGAGATGGATGACCTAGAATCAAGCCCTTGGCTTGGAAGGCTCACAACCAATGAATCTCTCTTGAGGAATAAGAGTGAGGGAGAGATTCTTGAGAATGGGAGAGCTTGAAGATGAGAGTTGAAAGCTTCTCTTTGGATCAATAGAACTTTGGAAATAGCAGCCTTAGATCCTATGAAATAACCCCTCCAGGTATTTAAAGGATCAAGGGAAAAGAGAGAGAGAAACGTCGCTTTCAAATCTCCAACGGAACTAAATCTGAAGCAGACTAGTCGGTCAAAGAACAACCACTAACCGACTAGTTCATCAACTAGTCGGTCGGTGAAACAACATGAACCGACTAAGAGGTGAACAGTGAACAGATTGAATTTCAGACCTAGAAATCTAGTCGGTCCAAGAAGACTGTCTGACCGACTAGTTTCACAACTAGTCGGTCGGTCAGTGAACTTAGACCGACTAAGAGTCAAAAACAAATAGTCTGAATACAAATTGAGTTAGTCGGTCCAAGAGCAAATGTTGACCGACTAGATTATCAACTAGTCGGTCACCAAACGTTCTTAGACCGACTAACGATAAACAGTAGCTCAGGAGAAAATTGGCATGTACAGTAAAGCTCAACTAGTCGGTCAAAGAAGCATCACTGACCGACTAGTTCACAAACTAGTCGGTCGGTGAGTCAACGTAGACCGACTAACTGTAAACAGTAAAGAGCTTAGAATAGAGAAGGCAAACTAGTCGGTCCAAGAAGCTTTACCGACCGACTAGATCACCATCTAGTCGGTCAGTTCTTCTTCTTGAACCAACTAACATGCACAAGAAGTCCGAATCGAAGCGCGATGCTTCGAGAAAGTTAGAAAGGACTTCTACTAAGATCCTAGCTCTAAGATATGAGCGATATGAAGAATATAATGTAAGTCCTACTCAAGGCTTAACATTCTACAAAACGAAGCAAGAAGACTATAAAATAAACCTTAACGATCCGTCTTCAAAGCTTCAATCTTCATTCTCGACTTCAAAGAAGGTACAAAAGCTTCAACGAAGCTTTAACCATGCGATCACACGCTTTGAGAAGTCTTGAGACGTCGCTTTGGATGTTCACATGAATTTGGCGACGATCTCCATAACTGCGCTCACAAATTGTTAGTTCACGATTTATTTATGTTTGCTCATCATCCAAAACCAAATCCAGGGAGTCCAATACTCAACATTCTCCCCCTTTTTGGTGATGACAAACCAACATAAATAATAATAAAAAATAATGAACTAAATTGAATATACTTACTCCCCCTGCATTGATGACACATTAGTTCCATATGAAATAATAAGCACATACATCAAGCAGACGAGGAAAGCAAAAATTCAAATCCGATATTTGAAATTTAGGATTTGAAATCCATTTTTATATCTTAACTCCCCTTGAATCTAACATATCCTATTAGATCCCCCTGAATCTAACATATTAAATTAGATTCATGGTTAATTATCATTTAGCACATGCCATTATTATATCTCTCCCCCTTTGGCATAATCCAAAAAGAGCGGGAGGAAGCCAATGACAACAAATCATGGCCAAATAATTCATTAAGCATGTGAGTCTAAGAATACGACCACGTTTCATATGACACCAAAATAATATTCGAATAAAATCAAAGCGTGTCAATGAGACCATAGTCGAAAATCGAAAACTTAAATCATCAAAATATCAAATGTAAATTCACTTATTGATGAAATGAATTTACTCTCCAATATCAACATTTATAGCTATTTTAGTGCATGGAAAACAATTCTATGTTTTCAAACAACTAAAGCTATTGAATCAAAATAAATCGTCGAGCGACGAAATCAAAATCAGAGACATACATAAAATGTGCACAAAGGAATGAACCATCAAAAGAGTGGTGCACATCATAGAATATCAAATGTCACAATATCGATCGAAAATGAACATAAAGTAAAAGCACATCAAAACTAAGTGAAGTGTGCTATGAGAAGTGACAAGGTGATAAAAGTAATACAAAAATCATCATAATAACTTTTAAAACATGTCATGCCAAAAATAGATATGAATTTCAAAGCATTTATGACATTCACAATTCTATCATGCTAGGAGAAACAAAATGATACCAATGTAAAGAAATAGATTCTAACCAAGCATGCATTCAACCCTCATGGATACCAAATGTAATATCATACTTACAACATTAAGCTCCCCCTACATTGGTGCATTACCTAAGCACCATCAACTCCGTTTGAATGAAAGTCTTCGCAAATCGAGGAGTTGGTAGGGTTGGTATCCCACGGTGGATTGAACATAGAAAACTTCATTTTGGTATCCAAAAACCCTTTTGGATCCAATGGGTTAGACAACAAATTTGAAATACGAAATTAAAATAATTGTAACCCATGAGTTAATGTAATCAAAATAAATTTTATAATCAAATGCCTTGAAACCCATAGCATGATCATAAACTCATGGTACCAAGCATTGAAGAGTTAAAGGAACTAACCCTTCGGAAACCAAGTCCAAGAGGAACTTGACTTTCCAACATAATCATCATTCAAAATAACATCATTAATATAGGATTGCACATAAACATTCATATCATGATTGCTAGTGTTCTTGGGACCCCAAATAGTGTAAATTTTGGGAATCCTCTTCCTAGTGGTTGCATGCACAAAAGGTTGATTTCTATGTGGTGCATGTGGCCTAGGAGCATGAGATCTAGCAATAGCATTATGATGAGCATGAGATCCATGATGTGGTGTAGCATACATACGTGGATAAGCATGAGGTGTGTATGCATGATGATGATTATGAGAGAAGGCATTCACATGTGGATTAGATGTGTGAACATAAGCATTAGGATGTGCATGAGCATGATTACGTGCATGTGGGTGTCTCATATGAGTGTTTGCACATGCTCGTGGGTGCGGAGCATAAAAATCATTATTTACATGCACCGGTGGAGTAGGATGTGTGTTCCTACGTGGCATAGCATGTGACTACAAAAATGCTTGACCCCTCTTTGGAGGTCTACCCAAAGTGGGTTTCTTTCCAATCGGGGGTGTGTACGAAGTGGAAGCACTATTGGTAGGAGAACTACCAATGGGGTGTTTTCTCCCACTCGTCGAGGCATCATATGTCGGCCTAACAAAGGTGGTAGGCGATTTGGATGAGTCTCCCATCTTATACCCCAAGCCAATGTGGTGTTTGGCCGGAAGTAAGTCATTTAGGATATTATCCAAATGGCCCTTACCTTTATTGAAATCATTGATACGGCCTAACGTGCACTCATACTTCTCTTTGAGAGAATGCAAAGAAGCATCCAAAGTGGATACTTGCGATATGAGTGCATAAACACGTGATTTGAGATTCTTATTCTCAATACTCAAAGTTGAGTTTTGAGACGTCAAATCCGCTATCACATGTTCATCCGAATCCTCAACAAGAACATGCTCAAGTTGAGATTTGAGGGACTTCACCTCATTTCTCAACAAGCCATTATGAGTAAGCAAACTTTCTTTCTCATTGGCGAGTGTCTCAACAATGGTGTCATTGTTGGTGATGGTAGACTTAGGAGAGGTTTGGAGGCTAACAAGTTCATCTTTGGTCTTATTATATCTATCTACTAACTTAGTAAATTTAGACCAAATTTCTTGGTTTGCTAACCTCATTTCATCAATAGTAGGTTCTCCGGTTTCATCCTCGCTACCATCCTCGCTTTCATCCTCGCTATCATCGAATGAGGACTTTCGATCTTTTGCCTCATTAGCCATGAAGCAAAGTTTTGCTTTCTCCACATGTCCAACATCCGACTCTCCACTTGAGGAATCCTCCTCGGAGTCAGTGAATGTGCCAACAAGTCCTTTCTTGTACTTTCTCGACTTGTCGTACTTCGATGCTTTCCCATTCTCCTTGTGTTTGTAGAGAGGACAATCCGGTTTGATGTGTCCTGGCTTGTTGCATTTATAACACACGGGAGTAGAAGCATTAGTCGAACTAACTTTAGATTTATTCAAAGATATACCTTCTCGGAGGAATCGATCGAACTTCCTTGCCATACGGGCAATGGATTCCATGTCCAATTCGTCTTCCGATTCTTCATCATCGGTAGATGGAGCGGCTTTGAAGGCAATCGCCTTTTTCTTTGGCTCATCTTGCTTCAAGTACGCTTTCATCTTTTCCTTCATTCGGATCTTACTATCCTTACGTACCTCGTAAGACAACAAGGTACCCATTAGTTGTATGACGGTATATTTATTCATGTCGTTACCTTCCTCGATGGCGAAGGTACGCTTTTCCCAATATGATGGAAGACCATCTAAAATCTTCGCGACTTTATCCTTTTGGGTATAGACCTTCCCAAGAGCTTCCAAGTCGTTTGATATATCCACGAAGCGAGCGTAATATTCCTTCATGGTTTCGCCCTGCTCCATATGAAACAACTCAAATTCTTTATTAGCAACGACGAGTTTAGAATCTTTTACCGTACTCGATCCTTCGTGCAATATGAGGAGTTAGTTCCATATTTGATATGCACTCTTACATGTGCATATCTTGTTGAAGTTCTCGGGCTCCAACGCACAATTCAAGGCATTCATTGCCTTGGCATTGGCTACTTCCGCGGCGACCTCCGCGGGAGTCCACTTCGTGAAATCTTCTTCGGAAGGCTCGATATACTCCGTCATGGTGGCTCTCCATAGTGAAGTGCTCCGGAGGAAAATTTGCATCCGGCATTTCCAGTACCCGTAGTTGGTACCGTTGAAGTGTGGAGGCCTGACTGAGGATAGTCCTTCTATAACTGAAGAAGCTCCATCGCGGTTCTTGAAGATGTTGTAGTCATTGTTTGTCATAGCTTTGAACTTAGGCTATGTGTAGCTTTGAACCTTGGCTCTGATACCAATTGTAGTGCCCTAGGAAGCCACTGCACATGTACTAGAGGGGGGGGGGGTGAATAGTACTTTTAAATAATAAGGAGTGTTATTCCTAATTATCATGCAATTAACAAACAACGATGCGGAATAACTACAATCAAGAATAAATGCAAACGCAAACACAATGGTTTAATGGGTTCGGATCCACCCAAGTCTCCCCGACTTGTTCCCGGTGATCCTACGTCCCAACCACCCGGATCCCCTCCGGATACTTGAGTTAGAAACCCTAACTCAAGATTTCCAATAAGACCACTTGCGAAAACCTCACAAGTGCAATCGACCTACAATCGATGACCGTGAATCCCACAACCTGGGATCACGCAAAACCTCTCACAACCAAGAGTATAAAATTCAAATATAACTGAAATGAAATGCTTACCAACAAAATACCTATGCCTTGAGATTTCTTACCAAATTAGGGCAAAGAGGATTTTGATGGAGGAAGAGTCACCAAACCCTAGCTTCAAGAAGATGACCAGCAATGGAAGCCTAGGGATGAGATGGATGACCTAGAATCAAGCCCTTGGCTTGGAAGGCTCACAACCAATGAATCTCTCTTGAGGAATAAGAGTGAGGGAGAGATTCTTGAGAATGGGAGAGCTTGAAGATGAGAGTTGAAAGCTTCTCTTTGGATCAATAGAACTTTGGAAATAGCAGCCTTAGATCCTATGAAATAACCCCTCCAGGTATTTAAAGGATCAAGGGAAAAGAGAGAGAGAAACGTCGCTTTCAAATCTCCAACGGAACTAAATCTGAAGCAGACTAGTCGGTCAAAGAACAACCACTAACCGACTAGTTCATCAACTAGTCGGTCGGTGAAACAACATGAACCGACTAAGAGGTGAACAGTGAACAGATTGAATTTCAGACCTAGAAATCTAGTCGGTCCAAGAAGACTGTCTGACCGACTAGTTTCACAACTAGTCGGTCGGTCAGTGAACTTAGACCGACTAAGAGTCAAAAACAAATAGTCTGAATACAAATTGAGTTAGTCGGTCCAAGAGCAAATGTTGACCGACTAGATTATCAACTAGTCGGTCACCAAACGTTCTTAGACCGACTAACGATAAACAGTAGCTCAGGAGAAAATTGGCATGTACAGTAAAGCTCAACTAGTCGGTCAAAGAAGCATCACTGACCGACTAGTTCACAAACTAGTCGGTCGGTGAGTCAACGTAGACCGACTAACTGTAAACAGTAAAGAGCTTAGAATAGAGAAGGCAAACTAGTCGGTCCAAGAAGCTTTGCCGACCGACTAGATCACCATCTAGTCGGTCAGTTCTTCTTCTTGAACCAACTAACATTCACAAGAAGTCCGAATCGAAGCGCGATGCTTCGGGAAAGTTAGAAAGGACTTCTACTAAGATCCTAGATCTAAGATATGAGCGATATGAAGAATATAATGTAAGTCCTACTCAAGGCTTAACATTCTACAAAACAAAGCAAGAAGACTATAAAATAAACCTTAATGATCCGTCTTCAAAGCTTCAATCTTCATTCTCGACTTCAAAGAAGGTACAAAAGCTTCAACGAAGCTTTAGGCATGCGATCACACGCTTTGAGAAGTCTTGAGACGTCTCTTTGGATGTTCACATGAATTTGGCGACGATCTCCATAACTGCGCTCACAAATTGTTAGTTCACGATTTATTTATGTTTGCTCATCATCCAAAAACAAATCCAGGGAGTCCAATACTCAACACCTATGGCCGCCGTGACTTGGTAATTATTGTGGAATTTGTTGTGGAATTATTTACCATGAGGCTACATCTCCCCTCTCGGACTAACCCGGGGGCTGTTGAGGGCACGGCGGTCACCCCCCAGTTTGCATAGTCTCGACCGGGCTCTCGCCTTACCCTCCTAAAAAAGCCGAAGGCAGGGGGAGGGGGTTGGGGATTTTTCTGGGTTTTCAATATATATATATATACATATATATATTTATATATACATATATATATATGTTTAGCCAAGAGTCCAAAAAATACATATATCAAAAACCCAAAAAAATTGTGTGTGAATATTTTCCTACCTGCCGAGAATAAAGGGAAGGCGAGAATTTGCACCGAGTGTTCTACTCCACATCATCTCAACCCCCATCACTTTCGAAAACACTTGGAATAGAGAATTTCTAGCTATTATCTTGGCGATAGTGTGGTGATGTCCGAGTCCCTAGCTGTGGAGGCCTTGACGCATGATGTGTTTCTATTCTCTTAATCTTCTCATGCATGCTTGAGCTATATATTCAGCGCCATTTCTAAATCGAATCGATATTTGGGTCATTTCTTGGATTTGTGTATATGGAGTTTATAGCACAATGTAGATAGCGACACCGTCTGCAAGCACACGACCACACTCACTCGTGCTTCACCGCGTGGGCCCATGGCACTTGTCTGGACTCGTATTCCTTGGTTTAGTGATGTGATTTGGCGTTTGCTTGCTTGGTGTGTCGTTTTTGATTTTGTTGGCCCTGACGGGCGATTTAGGATTTAGAGTTCTCTTTTTGTCTCTTTCTCTCTATTTTCTCCCACCAAGCTCCTACTCCCACTCGTCTTCCTCGAGGACGAGGAAGGGTTCAGCTTGGGGGATTTTAACGTGCGTTTATGTTTCATATATTCACGCACGTTTTCTTTTGCGTTTTTCCGTTATTTTCCGCCGTCTCGTATCCGTTTTCTCGTATTTTTTTGTTTTCTTTCACTTCTCCGTGTTTTTACGTGTTTGCAGGAGTTTACCAGCGTAGGGGACGTTTACCGATGATATTATAAGTCCCTGGAGCAACAGAAGAAGTCACGCGTGATCCAGGGGGTCATACGACAGAGATCTCCATCTTTCAGCCCCCACCCGATCGGTTGGACACAGCCAACCGATCGGGTGATGCACGCGTGCACCACCCGGACAGTAGCTGAAGCTTCAGGAGCATCAACCAACCGGGTCACCGACCGGTTCAACCCGACTAACTTCTCGGGAAATTGAAGCTGAAATCCAACCGATCGGGTGATCTTCACCCAATCGGTTCATCTGTAGCCGTTTTCTCGAAGTGATGACCCGGAGAGCTCACCCGGCCGCCAGCAGACCGTGCCAAAACTTTTGAAGTCTCTGTCTTTTTGGGCAACAATTCCAACCGATTAGTTTATTTATCAACCGATCGGTTCACCCGACGACGCTCAAGATCCAAACGATGAGCAGCTTCCGCCAACCGACCTTGTCACCTGACCGGGTGAAATTATGAAGATTGCTGCCGAAGTTCGCAACAGGTCACCCGATCGGGTGATTCTTCACCCGATCGGGTGATGTCGTTTTCTATATATAGAAGGCCTTGGTTTCCAGAAAACGAGAGTTGTTATTTTTTGCTGTTTTTTCTCTCTTGTGACGGCTGTAATTTCTTTTTTATTTGTAAGTGTTTAGATCTTAACCAAACTTTGGTATTATCTTATTTGCATTTCTCTTACTACTTTACAATCGCCTGATTATGTTTTTAACGGTCGATTTTCATTTAGATCGCTTTTAACCTAAAATGTGTGAGTAGTTCCCAAATCTGGGATTTTGGTGGAAACCCCTTCGTGGGTTCTCCCTAATGCATCCATAGGACTAGGAAATCGATAAGGATTAGGAATCTATCGGTTACACGGGGTGTTTCATTATTATCGGCGGGAAAAAGACCGCCTTTGACCGTTGGGCCAAGGGGGAATAAACTTGGCGGTTGACTCCCTAGCCATAGCTCATGCCCTTAGTGTAGACATCGAATCCTAGCGCGCGGGAGCGGTATGATGAGATGTTGGGAGTTATCGTTGCGAGCCTAGTGCTCCCGGAGTTTGTCAGTGTTAATGGGCATGGGAATGCCCACTGACCGAACCTGGGAAGTCTGGAGTATCATCCTGGGCACCGACCGGAATATATGGCCCATGGGATGCCAGTATCACTCTTAGAGGCAACGTCTCACCACTAGACCCTAATTCCGATCGTTATCCCATCCGTCGGCTGTATTGGCGAGAATCACACGATAGGGTGGAAACCGAAGTCCCGGGTTTCCCTTTATATTGTTTACCCCTCGCATTCTATTTCTGTGACAACCCATCTACCGATTCGGGCTAGCTCACCCATGGGGTGAATCCGGTCCTTCCTGACACAAGCACAACCACGACTCCCTGAGTTCGACCCCCAAGCCACACTACAACAACGTGCGCTTGCGGTTATAAATATTTAAATCTTACGCCCCCAACCATATATTGCACATATCTGACACGCACATACCAGGGACGCCACAACGATCTCCATAACTGCGCTCAAAGAGAATTAGTACACAATATTGATGTTTGTTCATCACCAAAACCAAATCAGGGGAATCAATACTCAACATTCTCCACCTTTTTGGTGATGACAAACTAACATAAATATAAATCAATAATAATGAGATAAATGAAATTTACTTACTCCCCCTGCATTGATGACTCTTTAGTTCCATAATAAATAATAGACATAAGCATCAAGCAGAAAGAAAAGTATAAAATATATTGAAATATAGGATCGGAATCTATAGATTTTTATATCTTCACTCCTCCTGAATCTAACATATGAAATTAGATTCACGGTAATTGTTTAAATTATCATTTAGCACCAAGTTATTATTAATTATCTCTCCCTTTGGCATTATCCAAAAAGAGCGGGAGGAAGTCAACGACAACAACCGTGGCTAAACAAAAATCTAAACAAGAGAGTCAAAGAATATGACAGCGGTCCAAATGACACCAAGGAAAACATCGAATAAAACAAGGTGTATCAACTAGACCATAGTCGAAAAACGAAAAGCGAGATCATCAAAACACCATCAAATCATATGAGTGATTAGAGGAACATACTCTCCAATATCAACATTTTTAGCAAATTGAGGATGTATAGACATATATAGATACAGCAAAAATGATACATCCAGATAAAAAAAGTAGCGAACATCAGCAGATAGCAGTATAAAGTGCACAACATACAATAACCCATCATACATCAAATGTATCACAAAACATACAAAACAACCACATTAGACCATAAAACCATAAATACGATGCGCAAATCGAAAGAACAGTCATAAATACATCATGAGCTTATGAATATCATTATCATGCAAAATTATATAAAAAATATGAATCCTAAATCTCGGATTCACCCATAATCCCCAATTCTCGACGTAACCGCATAAAGGTATCTTCCTTAAGTGGTTTCGTGAAAATATCGACGATTTGCTTCTGGGTTTCAACGTACATTACAATGATGTCTTTTTAGCTACATGATCATCTAGAAAATGGTGACAGACATCTATGTGTTTGGTACGGGAGTGGTGTACCGGATTCTTAGAGAGACATATTGCACTTAGGTTGTCCACTATGATAGGGCAAGTATCACAGTTTATACCAAAGTCTTTAAGTGTGTGTCTCATCCAAAGAACCTGTGCACATGCAGCACCGGCGACGATATATTCTGCCTCAGTGGTTGAAAGTGATACGGAATTCTGCTTCTTGGAAAACCAAGAGACAAGGGAATTTCCTATAAAATGGCAAGTGCCACTAGTACTTTTCCTGTCGGATTTGCATACAGCATAATCTGCGTCACTATATGAGATTAACTCATATGTGCTTGACTTTGGATAGAATAATCTGTAGTCGAGTGTGTGACTTAAATAACAGAAAATACGTTTAACCACTATTAAGTGTGATTGCTTAGGTTGTGACTGATACCTAGCACAAACACATACGACAAACATTATATCTGGCCTACTACCAGTAAGATATAATAAACTCCCTATCATACCTCGATATAGACGAATGTCTACATCTTTGCCGCCCGTATCTTTATCAAGATGTGTTGTGGTGCTCATCAGAGTCTTCTTACTAGAAGCATTCTCCATTCCAAATCGCTTTAGCAGCTCCACAGTGTACTTGGTTTGGTGGATGAAGATCCCATCATTCATTTGGTGAATTTGGAGTCCTAAGAAATATTTGAGCTCACCCATGTGGCTCATCTCAAACCGATCCTTCACGACATTAGAAAACTCTTCGCAAAGAGTGAAGTTAGTAGCACCGAAAATGATATCATCTACGTAAATTTGAACTAGAATAATATCATGATTAGCATACTTAACAAAAAGCGTTGAATCTACGTCACCCATTTTGAAACCCAAATCCAAAAGACAGTTCTTTAAGCGGTCATACCAAGCTCTAGGAGCTTGTCTCAAACCATAAAGTGCTTTCTTAAGTTTGAATATGTGATTTGGAAATTTTTCATTTATAAACCCTGGAGGTTGAGAAACATATACTTCCTCAACGACATCTCCGTTTAAAAACACACTTTTTACGTCCATTTGAAAAAGTTTGATATCTTTATGGCATGCAAATGACAGTAATAGTCTAATAGATTCTAATCTAGCTAAAGGTGCAAAAGATTCCGCGAAATCGATACCTTCCTCTTGCATGTAGCCTTGAGCAAATAACCGAGCTTTGTTCCGGATGACATGTTGGTTCTCATCTGTCTTGTTCTTGAAAATCTAGTTCGTTCCGATAACATTGTCGTTCTTCGAAGGCAATGGAACTAGATCCCAGACCTCATTCCTCTCAAACTAAATGAGCTCCTCTTCCATGGCTAGGATCCAAGAACTAACTTCGCACGCCTCGTTGATATTCTTTGTCTCCAAGGAAGAGATAAAGGCACACTGACGAAGAAGTTGACTTGAGATCTTGTTTTGACACCATCTTCTATGTTGCCAATAACTTGCTCATGGGGATGGTCACGAATTGTTGGAACCTTTCTGGGAACACCCTGGTCACTAGAAACATTCTCAAGAGATTCATTAGTAGGGTTAGTTTCAACAGAATCAATAGCATTAGACTTATCAACAGAGTCACTAACTGCTTCCATAGAATCATCATCATCGATAATTCTAGGATGGACAAAATCTTCATTAAATGAAACATGAAGTGATTCCTCGATCGTTGAGGTTCTTTTGTTGTATATCCGGTAGGCTTTGCTACGGGAGGAATATCCAACAAATATCCCCTCATCGAATCTTGGATCAAATTTGTCCAAACTACCATACGTGTTCTTGAAAAAACATTTTGCACCAAAAACTCTAAAATGTTTAACTTGAGGTAACCTACCAAACAACAATTCATAACAAGTTTGTTTGGTGCCGGGCCTCAATAGTATTCTATTAAACACATGTCGAACTTGGGTGCCTTCCACTTCTCCTTTTGTTTGTTGAGAGGACAATCGACCTTGATGTGTCCTGGCTTATTGTAATTGAAACACAAAGGAGCAGAGGCATTAATAGAACCAACTTTCGATATGTTCTTGAAATTACCTTTTCGGAAGAACCGATTGAACTTCTTTGCCATGAGGGCCAAAGATTCCATGTCCAACTCATCTTCTGATTCTTCACTATTGGTAGGTGTGGTAGGGGCGGCCTTGAAAGCAATCGTGTTTTTCTTCAGCTCTTTTTGCTTCAAGAACGCCTTCATCTTGTCATGCATCTTGATCTTGCTGTCCTTTCGTACCTCATAAGACATCAAGGTACCCATTAGTTGAACAACAATATATTTTGACATATCATTACCTTCCTCGATAGCGTAGGTTTGCTTTTTCCAACTCGAAGGAAGTCCATCAATGATCTTTGCGACTTTCTCTTCTTGGATATAGGTCTTCCAAAGAGCTTCCAATTCGTTGGTTAGGTCCACGAAGCGAGCGTAATACTCCTTAATTCTTTCACCATGTTCCATGTGAAATAACTCGAATTCTTTGTTAGCAACATTGAGTTTAGACTGTTTTACCCTGCTCGTTCCCTCGTGTAAGATGCGGAGTTGGTTCCAAATCTGATATGCACTCTTACAAGTGCATATCTTGTTGAAGTCTTCAGGATCCAGTGTACATTGTAAGGCATTCATTGCCTTGGCATTGCTCACCTCCACGGCGACCTCCGCGACAGTCCACTGTGTGAAGTCTTCTTCAGTGGGCTCAATGTACTCCGTTAATGTGGCTCTCCAAAGTGACGCGCTCCAGAGGAAAGTTTCCATCCCGCATTTCCAGTACCCATAGTTGGTACCGTTGAAATGAGAAGGCCTGGTTGAGGAGTATCCTTCAACCACTGAGGAGGCTCCTTCACGATTCTTGTAGGAGCTGTAGTCGGGAGGTGGTCGAACAGCCATGTTGTCGTTGTTTGTCATAGCTATGAACTTGGCTCTGATACCAAATGTAATGCCCTGAAAGCTACTGCACAAGTACTGGGGGGCGAATAGTACTTTAAAATAATCAAGAGTATAATTCCTAATTATATTGCAATCACAAACAACTATGCGGAATAAATAAGAACAACAAGAATAATGAAACACAAACAATAGATATAATGGGTTCGGATCCACCCAAGTCTCCCCGACTTATTCTCGGTGATTCTACGTCCCAGACACCTAGATCCCTTCCGGCTACTTGAGTTAGAATCCACTAACTCAAGTTTACACTAAAAACTTCTTGTAGAAACTTCTACGAGACAAATCGTTACAACAAACGAATTATGACTCCCACAAACCGGGATCGCGAACTACTCTCACAAACCGAGAGATAAACTCAAGTAACAAATATAATAAAATATAAAACACTTACCACAAAATCCTATGCCTTGAGAAATACTTACGGATTTAGGGCAATGAAATATGAGGTGAAGAGATCACAAAACCCTAGCAACAACGAGATGAGCAGTTGGAAATGGCTAGGATGAAGATCTTGATCGTGATTCAATCTTTCAGAAGTATGAACTCACACCGACTGAAAATCTCCTTAAGAAATTAGGTCACAAAGGAGAGAGAGATTTTCGTGTGTGTGTGTGTGTGTGAGCCTTGCAATTGAAAATTAAAATCATTTCAAAATAGATCTGAAATCACTCTCATATTAGAGAAATTTCCATGTTTGAAACGTATCAAACACATATGGAAAGAATCAAAACAGATCAATAAAAATCATGGAAATAAAATCTCCAACGGCTGGAAAATTAAAGCAGCTTAATCGGTCTAAGAAGGATCACTGACCGATTAGTTTGAGAACTAGTTGATCAGTGAACCTTCTTGGCCCGACTAGATGGTTGACAGAGAAATGAGTGAAATAAAAACGGAAAACTAATCGGTCTAAGAAGAAACAGCAACCGACTAGTTTAAAAACTAGTCGGTTGATGAACCTTCTTGGACCGACTAGATGGTCAACAGTAAATATGCTGAAATACACAAAGACAACTAGTCGGTTCAAGAAGAATTTCCAACCGATTAGATTGACATCTAGTCGATTGGTTTTTCTACTTGAACCAACTAAGATGCACAGAAAGCCATAAAAAACGCGATAAGCTAAGGAACCCTTCCTAATGGCTTCTAAGGCAATCCAAGCGATAAGATAAGATAGACATGAGGATAACTTAGGCAAGTAAGACTCAAGGCTTAACAATCTAATAAATGAAGCTAGAAGACAATATAAATAGACACGACAAACCGTCTTCAAAGTTTCAACACGATGATTCTGAATCCATTGACTTCATTAATAACTTCTTGAGCTTCAACGAAGCTTCAGGCACAACGATCATGCGCTCTAAAGAAGTCTTAGGACGATGCTTGAGATCTACAAAGTAATTTGATGACGATCTCCATAACTGTGCTCAAAGAGAATTAGTACATGATATTTATGTTTGTTCACATCAAAACCAAATCAGGGGAATCAATACTCAACAAATTGTGATACTTGTCCTATCATGGTTGATAACCAAAGTTCTATATATATTTCCAAGAACCCGGTGCATCACTCCCGTACCAAACACATAGATGTGGGACACCATTTTATAAATGATCATGTAGCTAAGAAGGACATCATCTTAGAGTACATTGAAACCCAAAAACAAATTACCGACATCTTCACAAAACCTCTTAAAGAAGATTCATTTGTGAGGTTGCGTGGAGAATTAGGAATTATGGGTGAATTTGAAATTTAGAATCTCAACTTACATGTTATAACACTTTTTGAGCTCATATCATCTTGTTGCCTCTTCATTTGATTTATCATATATATGTGTTTAAGAAAGGCAATTGAGATTTATGTGATTTCATGAGTTCTTTAAGATTGTTTTTAGAAAATTGTGTTGCAATTGATTTATCGTATTACATTGTTTTAATGATAAGTTTGTGATTAGAGTATAAGTTCTAGGGTGAGTGTTCATATCCTTTGGATTTCTATCTCACTGTGCATTTTTGGACCAGGACAGACGACTGTCTTTCCTTCGACAGTCGACTGCCTTACTCTATCTTCTTTGTCAGAAATTTCTATCTTTCGCACAGACGACTGATGACAATAATCCAGTCGACTGTTGTTTCAACAGGCGACTGCATTTTGGTCATCTGGCGCCTGTCATCATTGTCGAAATTTTTTACAGTACTCTCTGTCTTTTCGATGAAGTTTATTGATTCTCGGCCAGTCGACTGATGTGTATAGTACAGACGACTGTCCATCGGACAAACGACTGTATGTTACTTTACAGTCGACTGTCTGTCTTCCTGAGCTTATTTCTTATCACTTCATCCAATCGACTGACTTTTGTTCTTCAGTCGACTGTCTACTGTTGTGTCAGTTCACTGCTTCGATCTGAGCCGTCGTTTCTTTGATCCAATGGCCCAGATTATTTTGCCCTTTCTTATATCCTTCGAGACGGTTCATTTCTACCCACGTCGTCTCTCTCCTCCGATTGAATCGACCCGTCTTCCCGCTTATTTCCTCTGCCATCGCCGTCGATCTCCTCCTCCTTGTCGATTGTCATTTGCTTCGTCGTTGTGCTTTCGTGTCTTTTCGACTAAGTTTGAGTCTCGCTCTCGCTCTATCGTTCGATTATCATCGTTTGATTTCATCGACTATCATTTTTCTTCCCTTTCGATCAATTGACTCCATGGCTCCCAAAACCAAGGGAAAAGGGAAGATCTTTGCTCCCAAGCGACCTAGGGCTCCTAAGAAACCTACCGTAATATTGAATATAATAGTTTAAATTTATATATATATTGTTTGAATGTAAAAATAAAATAATATTGAAGCATCATCAATACCATCCTTACACATATAGCAGTATGAGATGACCTGCATAGGCCACCATAAAAATCATGTCACGCCCCGTTCTCCAAAATACCCAGAAATACGACACTTTCCATGGTAACAGAGATGACAAGGCTAACGAAAGTATTTACCCAAGGATTTAACACTTTGACTCTAAATACTACCAAGCATAATTGTAATGATATAAACCTATAGGCCACTGCGTATACTGGGAGAATACGGATGACAGACAAGAAGAAATAAAGTACATACTTGCTAAAATAAAGAAAGATCATAGTCACAACACAGATGCACACACACACACACACACATACATACATATACATATACACATACATATACATATAGGTTGTATTCTCCCTCACCACCTATTTGGGAGTGCTGCTTTCATCTACCTACCCTAAAACTCCTATGTACACTAGGTTGGTAGATAAATGCAAAAAAGACTGCTTGGATGGTCTTCATCACTTCTTTACATATCGGGGTGGATCGAGCTGGTTCGCACATTTATTAATGGTATGGTAGCGTTCTGGATGCAAGCCTATCGTATCCCCCAGTTTGTTATTCACACTATCAGCTCCACCTGAAGTAAATTTATATGGGAAAATATCCACACTTGGGCCTGGAAGGACTTTTGTACTCCCAAAGAGGAAGGGGGAGTGGGGCTGAGACTTCTCTCTGATCTAAATGTATCATCAGGTGTTCGCTTAACGTGGAACTACCTATCCTCTGATAGTTGCTGGGCTAAGCACATGAGAAATTCGTATAGGGGAACTGTTGGGTTATTCCTTTCCAAAGCAAAGCCCACTCACTCTGGGACTTGGAAATTCCTCCTACGTTGTTGTAGCGCTTCTCAGAAGCTCATCAAGCGCATTATGGGAGATGGCACATCTACCTCCTTCTGGTATGATAACTGGTTACCCTGCGGTCCCTTGGCCCATCGACAGGATGTGCCCCTTGGAGTTGAGAACAGGGTGGTAAGTGACTACTGGTCCACAGAGGGATGGATTAATGATCCGGCCATCACTCCACTTTGGCCCGTGCTTGTGCCGATCCGCCTGGGTCAGGGTAGTGACTACTGGAAGTGGATCCCAGGGCCTGCTTGTACCTATAGGGAAGCTTGGGAGGGAGCTCGCACCAGGGGTACTCCCTTTGCATATTACAGTGCTGTTTGGTATAGCCGCCACGTGCCCAAGATGGATATCACCCTCTTTAGAGCTTTTCACGATAAGCTTCTCACTAGAGACATCCTCCATAAGTGGGGGTTGCCACCAGCCAGTCATGTGTTCTCTGTGATGAGGATTTGGTAGAGAGCATAGATCATCTGTTCTTTGAATGTAGCTACACTCGTTATATCCTCTGCAGGAGCTTACTCAAATTGGGGATCTCTACCACAGCTCCGTTATCACTTGTGGATGTAGGGGATCTCATCCTAACCCTTTACGGTAAGAAGGACAACGTTGGCATATTACCAAAATCAACACTGTCATCCATGGTCTGGCACATCTGGAAGCAACGAAACACTAAGATTTTTGAGGGAAAGAGGAAGGAGAACACTTCCATTTTCAAGGACATTGCAGCTGATGTAGTTATTGCTCTCCGTGATATTGAGAGGGACCAACCTGCAGCTATTGCTCCATTCTCCAATTGGGGCTTCTTAGATATCTGACATAGTCTCTTATACATACTTTTTTGCGTCTCTTTGGTAGTGACTAGTAGGATGTTAGGTTGTAGGGGGTGACGACGCTTATGCCCTCTCCCTCTCTCTTGCTATCCTACTGGCTCCGGCTATTGGTGGAGTTTTGTACTCTTTTTGTGTTTTAATAAAGATTAACACTTACTCGTCAAAAATTATACATATACATATAGATACATATACATACATACATACATATATATATATATATATATATTTATATGTATATATATATATATATACTAGTCATACCCCGTGCCCGCGGGCACGGTTCAATTAAGATTTTCCCCCGCAAAATCTATGTTCCCCAAAAAAATTATTTCCACGGCCAAAATTTCCGAAAAATCAATTTAGATATTTCCCCATTAAAATCTTAGTTCCCCCGAAAATGTGGGCACGATTCATTTTAGATATTCCCCCCACAAAATCTTAGTTCCCCTGAAATTGTGTACATGATTCATTTTAGAAATCCCCCCCTCAAAAGCTTAGTTCCCCAATCAAAGTCTTAGTTCTCCAAGAAATTTAGGTCACCTCAGGAGATTTTAGTTTTCAAATTGTTTAATTACTCACAAAATTTTTAGTCACTGACAAAAATGTAAGTCCCCTAATATGTATTAAATTTTTAGTCACTGACAAATTTTAGTCACCTCAAGAGATATACAACCAATGCCCGTAGCGCACGGTTCATTCACGATATCCCCCGGAAAAATTTTAGTTCCCCACAAATTTAAAGTACTTTATTGTAATTTAGTTCCCCTAAAAAATTTAGTTTCCCGAAAATTTACTTCACCCAAAAAATTATTTCATTCAAAAAAATTTAGTTCCAACAAAATTTAGTTTTCTCTCGATTTAACATGTGTCATAAGGGCACGATTCATTTAAAATAATCTCTCATTAAAATCTTAGGCATACTAATTTTAGACAACCGCCAATAATTAAATGAAAGAATTGTTATTTAGCTCCACCAAAAAATTCTAATATTTAGTTTTCCGCAATATTTAGTTCGCCCAAAATTTTTGGATTTACCCTCCCCCCCATAAATTTTAGGGATGCAAATTTTGGGAAGAAATTTCCACAAATTTTTTCCAGAGGAATAATACCCATATATATATCAGTTTGAGTATTTTGGCTCCTATCTGACTTCAATCCATGTCTTTGAGTTGTTCATCCTCTTACCCAAAGGTTCATCAGTTCCTGCAGAAAGAAGATGCTTAAAAGAAACTCTATCAAACAATCGAGGAAACTGGTAGGTAATCACATCTGTGAAGCTTTGGAATTCCTTGCTAAATTTTCTGGCTCGATTCATGCAGTCCATTATAGTTCTTGACTGCTGAAATTTTTGCAGTACAAAAGATCAATTTGCAGTTGGACCAAGTTTGTATGATACACATTTCAGTTTAAACTTAGTGGTCCAATTTATCTGCCATATGTATCATCCATTTAGGATAAGATGTTTCATATTTTCATATTTCATTATAAACAACATTTTCTCAACTCTAATCATTCATCCCCTCCTACTCCCAGATGTCTGCAAGAAAATCCACCATTTCCTGGGACCAGCAAAACCAATTCCAGTAAAATCAGATATTGACCAGATATTGGACAGATGAAGTTTTACAATATAATTCAGTTACGTAAGATATTCATCAGCTTACAGCAAGAGGAATAGGCTGTGGAAACAGGTTGTTATATCCATTGTTCTCTACAATAATATCTGGAAGCAAAACAAATTCACTACAGCAACCCGGTAACCTGGGAAGATTCACACAAATACCACACCCACCTATTCTGGAATAAAATTTCATCATTGAAATACATGTCTACATAATGAATACTTCATGGGACTTTGCGGAGCACAACAAATTTAGTTCAAACTATGCCACTAAGACAGTTCCAGCCCCAGAACCACAGTTCTCTGCTACATACCCTTGCTGCTGCTGCTGATCATATGAAGAATCACACCAATCGCAGCGACAAACGCTGCATCCATGCCCGAATTTATGCTCACTGTGAAATCATTCTGTCCGAGTGGAAAATTCACCACATTGTGGCCCTTACTCATCTGCATCAACGCATTGCCACAATTCAGCAATGATAGAATAAAATGCACAGACGTGAGCTACAGTGAATAATCCCATACATGGGCTGCAACAACAGTGGAATGCCCCTCGAATATGGTGCACGCTTTATTATGAAAACTCTCATTGACCTTGAAATCACACTCGTCTTCCTTCGTGTTATCCGCCAGAAACATGTCATACTCACACTTCGTCTTCCTTCGAATATGGCTGCAAATTATCGTATGTTACATTATAGATGCATCCCGAAAAAGTAAATAGTTGATTTTAGAGCTTAATGCCACCAGGAAAGACACAACATGCAGTTAGCCTAGCACTACATTGAGGATCCAACCATCAGGGTATACTCGACACTTAATATTTTGCAAATCTGGAGCATTAAATCAGTCACACGAAGAGCTTAACATGTAATGAAGTTCTGCCAACTTACAAAATACCCCATGACAGAGCATGCAATTAAAATTTTAACATTTTGTAGCTGGATTGTAAATGGTTAAGATGCAAAATAAATCACAGCGGCGACATACTTTAAATAAAACTGAACCTTTAAGCATCCATTAATTAAACTGAACATACTTTAAATAAACATGACATCGATTTATATGTTAAATTTGGAGCTGGATGAATTTATTTCAACATTGTTGGTTTTTTACGGTTAGTTGTAGGAATTTCTTACGATAAAATATTCTAAACATTTGTACTTATTAGCAAATTATTTAATCAGCTAAGCTATCAAGGTGGCATTAAATTTTTTTCTAGTCTCAACATTATCATTTGAAAAACAGTAGGTCCCAAAAGTAAATTCAAACTTTTGAGATTGTTGATAGCTCAATGCCCAAAAGAAAAGACAATTCCATAAAATAACCCAATGCTTAATCCATGCCCCATTTAGTATTTTTTCCTCAAAATAATTAGAAGCAAAATTTGCAGAAATATCATGTTTTTGAAATACAAACAGATTAAACAACAAATATTTGAAATCCTGAATGTTGTGACCGACGAAGACTGTCAAACTAATGGTTGTTCATTTGACAAAAGTTTAGAAAATCTGTCATCATACTCAAGATTCAGCTGGATATGTTTCATCATCATCCATATCTTTTGATAAATCTTCTGACCACTCCAACCTGAAACATAACAATGTGACTATATTACTTATATGAAGCAAAACTTCTTATCAACAAAGATATGTTTTCTTAGCTACTGTAATCAGGAAAACATAATTTATATTCACCCTTGCTCTTAACCTGTAGAAATCATATCATATTGCCAAGCAATTTACTACAGAAATGTCATTTCTTGCACAGTTTATGTACAAAAAAATTCCAAGATAGTAAAGCCTACATTGTGGAAGGGTTTTCTGCATATGGTAGTTTACATCAATTTAAGTCCATTAATACCTATGAGCTTCCATAAATGTTTAAACACAACTCTAAATTTCTCATATAGTTAGCCTCCATCTCTCGGCAACTACATATGGTCCCTTCACTTTTCGAACTCTATAGAGACATGCAAATTTCCATGCATATAAGAACCTACAGGAAATGAGCACTGAACTTTGGCAAAAGAAAATTCATGCAACAGCCTACATCCTGAAGTGGATGTCACATTTCAGAGGTATCATATTCATTAATACTCGACACCAAAAAGAATCCAAGCGGATGCAATTGTTTGTAATACAAATGAAATAAGTTGTTTCCCGTAAACACTAAAATATAAATTGAACATTCCAACTAATCTAGCAAAATACAAAAGGCACACATAATTTTCTTCCATCACTATATAAAGGATTACATGCACATGGCTGCAGTGTCCTTTTGAATTCATTTTTTAAACCTTTATCAATTGTCATGAACATCATTACAACATAAAAGATCACTATGTGAAGAAACAAATCTTGCTATTTTTGCAGTTTTCTTTGGTCATAAAATCAAATTCATAGATGGCATATCGGCACTCATTAGTAGGAAGGGCATGCGATAAAATCATCATAGCTGGAAATAGGCTGGCCAACCTTCTCAACAATCACCTACTTCATCTTCTCATTATTCTTATAAACAATGAGGATGTTCTCTTCGCCTTCAGATCCAAGAACTTCAGCTTAGATTTCCAAATCATCATCGCTTCATGATAACCATCAAGTTTTTCAATCAGATTGCAATTATCAATTAACCACTTATGATAATATCTTAAGAATCTTGCTCAATTTCAAGCAACATTACAATATCCAACAAAGCATTGCAATTTTTTGTTTCTTTGCAACTGAAATTGCAACAAAATTGCTTTAGTTCTGTCTTTATATGGAGAAACATTAGGCATTTTACACTCACATGTATGACTGACCTAAAAAAATAACTGGCTAATGTTTTACGTTTTGCTCAAGGGCTTAGAATACGCCAATTATTCCCATCAAATTGCAGTTAACCTTAAAACCATTTTGCTACTATTTCAACACTTTCTATCAATTTCAAGAAAAATTGTAATTTCTAGCAAATATCACAACTACTAAAAAATTTACCTTTTGAATGGATCACGAAGCAAAACAAACTCGACATTGATATTCTAGAGCTGTGAGATGTCGCCATAGACTGATCAAAACTCGTCAAGGGTCTACTCGATGGCAGTGATGGAGACGTCGTATCCACAGTCTCAATTTCAAGAGATCTGCCATAAGAGTAAATGAAACATTAGAAAAACTACTGGATAAACATTGTTACAAAGAGAGATGATATGTTTACTTTCTTGATGACACTGTCAATGAAATCCATGGCAAGAACATGGCCAGCTTCTTTTGCCAGTTCGCCAGTATCGACCAATACCAGCCCCAAGCTCAATAATATAATTTCCTTTTTATGGTGGGAGCAGAGAAAAGACCTACATGAAGGAGGTAATGCTTAGTTTCCAAACTTAACATGACATCATTGATTGATGTTTTCTGATAAGTATACATGATGAGAGCACAATCAAGAAAGATACATCAAGCTCAAGCTAAAGGGGCAGAATATGATTTGTCCAATTTTAAATTTGTAGTCCCTATGAAAGAAACATGTCGTATGAAGAGATAAAGCCATATGTGATTATCGTAGAAAATGGTTAACAGAATTCATTTTTTGTTCTAAATTTATACTTGTGCAAATCATCATAATGTGATTTGTATACTGTGTTGAGAGATACTGCAAGCATTTTCTGTGAACCCAATTTGCCCCACTGCTATCTTAACCTCGTTGGTAGAGCTCAAGTGTCAAATTAGATAATTTTATGTACATCAATGGAACAAATCAAGCTTCATTTAGCGTGGACTCTAGAGGAACCACAAAGAGCATGCAGAAGGGCAGGTCAACACATGCCTATCATTACTTCATCTTTCGAAAGCATTTACTTGAAAACGTTTACGAATGCTACCGAAAGCAAAAACAAAACATACAAAGTTCAGCAACACATATTCAGACTCTAATATTAATATTTTGCATAAGTTACTACTGTCTAATATTAATAATTTGTTCATGGGTACAAACATGAATACCAGTACTTATCCTATTGTACCAACAATTATTCAAAATGAATACCTACAATCACAGGCTAACTGCTGGTACAAACATTGCAATTAGAAAATTTAGAACATGAACATACCCATGATGTATCTGTGAATATTTGGAACCAAAAAATTACAAATTGAATAAAATTCACAAAGTCTCCTTGTAAACCTGCAAATGAAGAAACCCAAGGGCTCGGGGGACCTCGCATGGGAAAACCCAACAACTCAAATAAAATTCACAAAGTCTCCTTGTAAACCTACAAATGAACCAACAAAAGCAACAAAAAATACGGACACTAAAATCCACAAAAATTAGATCGGCATAACTTCCCAAATGAATCAAAGAAGGAAATAAAAATCCAAAAGACCGCACAAACTTTTTGCATGGATATTTTGAAGGGAGTTTTCCCCAAATCATAGTTTCAACCAAAATAGTACTTAAGGCAACATATTTTTACATCGACTTATAATAATATCACACAACCTAAACTATAGGCCAAAAGAAAAAACCCTTAACTATGAACAAATATACACAAAAATACATTTTGGATTGAACAACCATGCAGTCCAATTTCAAAAACACCATCTCTCACACCGGCATTTAAAACCAACAAAATTTACATCTGAAGCTAGGGCCGTGTGTCCTGAAAATTAAAAATAAAATCATAGCTTAGAATAGAAAAATTATAAACGAAGAAATATCTAATTACTTTGTACAACTCACTTTTATTACCTTCATCGTGTTTAAGCAGAAAACCTTTTCATCATCACATTATAAAAAGATGATGTGTCAAGCTCAATCCAAAGTGGAGAGTTAATGGGATGAGCAATAACCTAGATAAATTAAGAACATAAAATTCCTAGAAAAATTAATATATATTTGAAAATATGGAAAATTTTAAATTTATACATTTATTTACCTTTTTTCGTTGGAGTGGTGGATGTCGTGCTTTCTGGAACCAAGCAAGCTCGGCAAGAACCATCTTCCACTTCTATAACAAAAAAGGTATTTGGATGGTCAATGAAGAGGATATTTTGAAAAACAAAATCTAAGATTTTTATATTACCTCGGAAAAGAAGATTGATTTGTCTTCAATGTGACTCGTCGCCGTTGCTTGTAAAGTTCTTTTAACAATTTGCTGGAAATAATAATAATAATAAACAGTCGCTAATTTTTAATTTCAAAATTGGAATGTTTGTAACGGTATGCATACCTTATCAAAACAAAATCCGATATAACCCCGTAGCCTGACATTTATGTGATTGTTTTGAAGTAACAGAACCTGTGAGAAGAAAAATGTTAATGCAAACATAGTAGATTAAAAATATAATGTAGAATTATGATAAGAAACTTACAGTTTTTGCCAAATCTGCATCATCATCTATCTATATAAAAATACAAACCATATTTTATCAAACAATGCATACCGAAAACAATTAAGTCATGCAATGAAATGTAGTAAAGGAAAAAATTGCTTACCCTGCCATATATGGTAATGTGGGTCCACATTTTAAATCTTGGTAACGTATGATAATGCTATACCTGCATGTTAGACAACAATCGATAATAATTTTTTAAAAGATCATTTAAGCAAATAATATAAATAAAACAATGTAAAGAAAGAGAGTTAAAAAACTTACATACAATTTTTATCATACATTGGAAATCATAGCAGAACTTCTGGGTAAACGATGTTTACTGTGTTATTTATGTTGGGCTGAAGAAGGACACATACACGATCAAAAGATGTGCACCTTGAAAGTGCAACATAAAGATGTCCATGACTGAAAACTGGGGTCCGCAAATCAACTCCAACGAATTTTACAGATTGTCCTTGGGCTTTATTAATCGTCATAGCATATGTCACACGGACAGGAAACTGCCTTCTTTTCATATGAAAAGGTAATTCTGTAGCCGATGGTGACAAAGATATTCTTGGAATAAACACAAAACAACCGGCTTTATCCCCATTTAAAATTTGAGCTTCAATGACACGTGATGCACATCTGACAACCATCAATCGAGTGCCATTGCAGAGCCCGTCTTTTGGTGCAATATTTCATAATAAAATAATAGGACAACCAACTTTAAGCTCAAGTGTAAATTGTGGCAACCCAGGAGGATCCAAAGAGTTTATGAACTCAGTTGGATATCTATTCATAATGGTTGGATCGGTTTCATCATTTTCAGAAAAACTGTCTGCAGCTTGATACGTAATCTTCTGTCCCGGAAAAATGTTTAATGCAGCAGCATTTATAAAAGTAACATCATCATTCCGTGCAGAAAGAATTATTCGTTCAGTAAGGTATGCCGGAGTCACGGCACCCTCAATATCAAGCTGCGGATAAATTCGAAGTATTAACTCGTTTAAATCCTTGCACCTGAATATGTTAGAAGGAAGTTCTACCACTTCTGTAGGATTTGTCCCAACCTAATACATATAGATATAATTTTAGTGAAGGAATGGCTAAGATAAAAATAGTAAGTAAAATTAAATTAGGCATGAAATAAAATACCTCCAAAATAAATTTTGCAAAATTTGCATTCTCAACCGATGAGTTATTTAACCGCATATTTTGATCCAAGATCAAAACTTGTACAGAGCACCATAATAAAGATCGTCTCAATGAGGCACCAACAATTTCTTCTCGAACCCCCTTTGGTATGACGGGCAAGATTTGTCGGAAATCCACACCAAGAACAACAGTAATACCACCAAATGCTCTGGGGTTATCACACATATCTTGTAACGATCGATCCACTGCCTCAACACAGTGCCAATGTTGCATAGGTACTTCATCCCATATTATAAGTTTTGCTTTTCTGAACAATTGAGCTTGCATGGATTGCTTGCTAAAATTACAAATTGAAGTATCATGCACATCTAACGGGATACGAAATGTGGAATGTGCAGTCCGACCTCCGCTAAGTAGCAATGATGCAATACCGGAAGACGCGACGGTGATAACTATATTTCCAAGACTACGCAACATTGTTGCTATTGCATTGTACAAAAAAGTCTTTCCAGTTCCAGCACCGTCGCTCAAGAAGAATGTAGTACCTTTGTTTTCAAATACTGATGAAGTAATTGCTGAATAAGCATTGTGTTGTGCATCATTGAGGAAATCAATGTCTTTTTGTGCATCCAATTGTTTCGCTTTATTTATAAGTTCCTGATGTTCATGCAACAATCTATTGCCAACAATTTCATTCCAATCTCCAGCAGGAAGTGGCATTGGTGGAAAGTCGGACAGACACTTACCGTACTCCTCAAGCAATTCATTGATAAGGAATAATCCATAATCTTCAAGTTGGCCCTGAGTTGGGGTAGAAATTGCAAATAAAGTTTGCAATTTATGTGGAAGATCATCGCAAATGTGCATTGAAAATTCATTCCATAATGCAAGGGGGTCGATCGGCACACATTCGATAAGAATAATACAAAACAGTCTTCGTAATTGATATCATGTTTTCATAATTGAAGCCTCGGCAAGACATTGTCTCCACTCGGAATCATCTTCAAGAAGACCTCTTGCAATACATGTTGCTTTGAATGTAGGGTACTCAATCGAATTGAATGTGCGTAAATTTTCCCACGATGTTGGCCCTTTAACAACTGTTAGTAGCAACCGTAGATAAAATCTCTCACCAGAATTAGGGGAGGCAAAATACATTCTGCCAATGGCATATCCAGATTGTCTTGGAGTCCAGACCTTTGTTGACGAATGCCACACAAACTTTTGGGGAAATTCTTGATATGTGAGATCATGCGCAGACTCATGTAAAGCACAACATGTAAAAAATTCAGTCAAAGTTGTCTTATCATTTTCAGCCCTAGACCTTATTGCATCTACATCTTCATCTGGATCAAAAATAACACGGTGTTGCCCTGGTAAATGAAGTATCAATCTTTGAACTGACGGAATCTCTTGATGCAAAGGATGCTCGAATATTCGCCAGGCAGCCTCAGGTGGTCCAATATATCTTGCATCAAGGTATTGTTGGATCTCATTTACTGCGCCCAATACCATTGTGGTCCGATCATGACCTTTATAAATATACTTATGAATGTACTTCACACATCTTACCCCGGCACAAACTTCGACATTAATGTGGCAGTTAAAGCGCCTTGAGAGATACCTGTTGTGCGGCACAACATCGCGGTTATCAACCTGATGCCCCCTTACAGTATATAGATGCCCATTACTACGACGACGGTAAATATGATATCCATCACGATCCAAGGTTGTTGTATCTGCATAATTTCGAGGGTATTTCTTAGTACACTTACCATTTTCCATGCATGAGGCATTTGGATTCCGAGCACCACATGGTCCATGTACCATACATTTTGACACAGTATCGAATAATGCAGGATCTTGAGCAGGATCAGGAAATTCAGCACATACAATTCTATCCACTTGATCACATGTATGAATCTTATCGGGTCCACGAAGAAAGAAAAGAGCATGCATATGTGGAAGACCCCGTTTCTGAAATTCAATTGTAAATACATGTGCTACTTTCTTTCCAAATACATTATTGCCATCAATCTCCTTCATCAAAGCCTTTCTTTTTAACTCAAATACACGTGCGACTAAATCTGGACGGTCAGTAGCCTTTTGATTGGGCAGTAGAGCCGAAGTAATTTCTGGCCACTTTGGATTTGCGGTCATGGTAAGAAAAATATCCGGGTGCTGGTTATAACGTGTGATAGCCATCGAGTCTTGAAATATTTCAAACATGTGACGTGCACTGCCAGTGAAAGAGGAAGGAAGTATCATGCGCTGTCCAATTTGGTCGCATCTGGCATATGCATCGATATCTGCAAGACCCTGATAGAGCTCTGAGCGGAGTTTTCGTTGATTAAGTTTGATGAATGTCAAATGATGTTGCTCAATTGCTGCCCAAGCATCAACTATGAACTCCTGGAATAACTTTCCCGCTCTCAAAATTGAAGAATACTCGTTCTGTCTTTCAAACAGACGGTAGCTATAAAACTCACACATCGTCAGGCGTCTACTTGATGCTATGTTTTGAACTGGATCCCACTGCTTCAACTCAGGTTCCCATCCAAGCTGACCATCAGGAAATAATAAGACGTAGTGTAATGGTAAGTATGCAGGATGAGTCTCATTGATTTGCATTAATTGATGATTTCCTCGAAGATGTAAAACTATATCTCGCATCCCGGAAGGTCGATAGCCATCGCCAGGTAAAATAACCGCAATCTCATCTACGGTTGGGAGGTTATAACGGCGACGATCCTTGTTTGAATTGTAATGCAGATATACAGGAAGATCATGACCACATGAATCTGCTTGAGATAAAACAGAATACGCCTGACAATATAGTTTGATGAATGGATTTATGCCCGATAAACAATTTTGAATAATTTGTAAAACATCCTTGCTCAAATGTGGATTTCTATTACTTCGGAACTCCATAGCAGAATCCGGATCATATATGTAAAGTTGACAATAACTTGCTGTTTGATCCGGTTGGGGCAGAAGTGATCCTGTTCGATGGCGTAATTCTCCATGAATTGTAAATATGTTCGGGCCCCTGCCAGCAATCAATCTTTGATCTATTGTCACACCAAGGCTGGTAAATGCATTAGCTGCATTATACTCCCGAGTATACATTCGAAATGATTTTGATGCCTCACTGTCACCATCATATAATTCTCTAAGTGATGGAGGGGTTTCATTAAGTTTCGGCAATTTTACTTTTCCTTGCAAACAACATGTTCCAAAAAGATGTGTTCTCAAAGTTGACTTCGACAACTGTTCATCCAACCAGTGTAAGGCTGAACAATGAGGGCATGGAATGTTCATTAATCCAAGATGGTGCCGACCAAAATCAACCAGAGTTGGTGGACCAGAGCCATGCTGAGTTGACTGACATCGGAAGATCGAGGATGAGCCAGCGTCTTCTTGTTCAACTGGAGAAGTTGTTAATCCAGGTGTTATTTGAGGTATACAGATAGGAGTCATATATCGAGATATGTTTCGTTGAGCTTTTTCTCGTTCTCTCCTGTGACATTGAGCTAAACACCTAGCCAAAATAAAACCATAATAATTAAATAAAATTAAGTTACATTAAAGCAGAGGAGCTCTTATGAATAATAACCTGGCATATGGTTCATCATCTTCAGCACATATCGTAGCGTTGTGCGAGGCTGAGACCTCATCTACATGTTCAACGGGAGAAGTTGGTACTGCATATGTGCTTTGAGGCATGTCGAGTACACTGGTAGGAGTCATATATCGAGATGTGCTTGCTTGTATTTGTTCTCGTTCTCTCCTTTTGCGTTGAGCTAAAGCCCTATCCAAATTTAAACAGAAAAATAAACACAACTAAAATACATGGCTTGGTGAAAAGGTTTTATGTACAGTCGGGTTGATAATGACCTGACAGATGGTCCAGGAACTTGTCCGGAAATCATAACATTACGCGAGGCCGAGACAGCATCTTCTTGTTCAACCGGAGAAGTTGTCACGGCTTGTGTTATGTGAGGTATATCAAGGACACCGTCAGAAGGCAGAGCGTGAGATATGTTTCGTTGTTCCTGTTCTCGTTCTCTCCTTTTGCGTTGAGCTAAAGCCATATCCAAATTTAAACACAAAAATAAACACTACTAAAATACATGGCTTGGTGAAAAGGTTTTATGTACAGTCGGGTTGATAATGACCTGACAGATGGTCCAGAAACTTGCCCGGAAATCATATCGTTACGCGAGGATGAGACAGCATGTTCTTGTTCAACCGGAGAAGTTGTAATGGCTGGTGTTATGTGAGGTATATCAAGGACACCGTCAGAAGGCAGAGCGTGAGATATGTTTCGTTGTTCCTGTTCTCGTTCTCTCCTTTTTCGTTGAGCTAAAGCCCTATACAAATTTAAACAGAAAAATAAACACAACTACAATACATGGCTTGGTGAAAAGGTTTTATGTACAGTCGGGTTGATAATGACCTGACAGAAGGTCCATGAACTTGTCCAGAAATCATATCGTTACGCGAGGCCGAGACAGCATCTTCTTGTTCAACCGGAGAAGTTGTCACGGCTGGTGTTATGTGAGGTATATCAAGGACACCGTCAGAAGGCAGAGCAGCTGGTGTTATGTGAGGTATATCAAGGACACCGTCAGAAGGCAGAGCGTGAGATATGTTTCGTTGTTCCTGTTCTCGTTCTCTCCTTTTTCGTTGAGCTAAAGCCCTATACAAATTTAAACAGAAAAATAAACACAACTAAAATACATGGCTTGCTGAAAAGGTTTTATGTACAGTCGGGTTGATAATGACCTGACAGATGGTCCAGGAACTTGTTCAGAAATCATATCGTTACGCGAGGCCGAGACAACATCTTCTTGTTCAACCGGAGAAATTGTCACGGCTGGTGTTATGTGAGGTATATCAAGGACACCGTCAGAAGGCAGAGCGTGAGATATGTTTCGTTGTTCCTGTTCTCGTTCTCTCCTTTTGCGTTGAGCTAAAGCCCTATCCAAATTTAAACACAAAAATAAACACTACTAAAATACATGGCTTGGTGAAAAGGTTTTATGTACAGTCGGGTTGATAATGACCTGACAGATGGTCCAGGAACTTGCCCGGAAATCATATCGTTACGCGAGGATGAGACATCATGTTCTTGTTCAACCGGAGAAGTTGTCATGGCTGGTGTTATGTGAGGTATATCAAGTACACCGTCAGAAGGCAGAGCGTGAGACATGTTACGTTGTTCTTGTTCTCGTTCTCGTTCTCTCCTACTGCGTCGAGCTAAAGCCCTATCCAAATTAAGCCCAAACTAATTATAATTAAAATACATTATTAGCGTATATTAGATGTTCATTTTGAGAATATGGTAGATGTTCAATTAAAATACTCCCATTTTGGAATTGGGTGAATATGTTCATTTTGAGAATGAACACTCCCAGTTTCTAATTGAGAATTTCAGAATTTGAGTAGTTATTGAACTTCAATGTCAAATGCACAAATTCCATATCTTCAGAAATTTTAGAATTGCAAATTACATGAGAAATATTCCCAAAGTATACTCTTCTGAAATTTGAGAATTTCAGAATATGAGTACTCAAATTCCATATCAATAACTCAAATTTCAGAAGAGTATACTGCATGGGAAAAATTTGAATACTCAAGTTTGAATTTGGGCATTAGAAAAATTCAAGTTCAAAATTAAATTCAATTTCAAGTTCAATAACTCAAATTTCATTTGATAATTTAATGTTAAGGACTTTGACTTATGCTTCAGAAATATTCAAATCATGGATTCTAATATCAATTCTAATATCCATGAGTTCATTTGCATTTGATATTAGAATTACAATCATGGACAATGTGATCCAATCAACAATCAAATATCCTGCAATCATGGATTCTAATAGCAATTCTAATATGCAAATTTTCACAGATTCCAATCAACAATCACAGGACATGGATTCTAATATGCAAATTCTAATATGCAATTCTAATAGAATTACAATCATGGACAATGTGATCCAATCAACAATCAAATATCCTGCAATCATGGATTCTAATAGCAATTCTAATATCAAATATCAAATTTTCACAGATTCCAATCAACAATCAACAATCAACAATTCTAATATTCAAATTCCAATCAACAATCAAATTTTCATGGATTCTAATATCCTGCAATCATGGACAAAGTTCACTTGAATATTCAACTGTTACATTCACAGGACAATTAAAAAATTTATACCAAAAATTACAAAATTGATCCTGTTGCAATTCACATGACATTTTCAAAAATTTCAAAATTTATACCAAAATGAAGCAAATCAGCAAGCTCTCATCCAAAATTAAAATTTTCATTAACAAATTAAAAAAATCATCAAGCTCTGATCAAGCTCTTATCAGCAAGCTCTTATCATTAACAAATTAACAAATTCATATTAAAAAAATCTTCACAGGACAGTGGCAATCTTATTGTTTGAAATGTTTGAAAGCACAAATTCAATTCAAACCTGAGTGTGAAATGTGAAGATTGCCATTCACACTCAGGATTTCAAACACAGGACAGTGGCACTGAAAACACAATAAGATTGCCACTGAAAACACAATAAAACCTGAGTGTGAAATCCTGGTTTCAAATTCTGTGAAGATTGCCACTCAAATCTTTATTGTGCTTTCAAATTCTGTGAAGATTGCCACTCAAAGATTGCCACTCAAATCTGTACACTCAGGTTTTATTGTGTTTGAGTGGCAATCTTCACAAATCTTCACAAATCTTTATTATGCTTTCAAATCTTCACAGGACAGTGGCAATCTTCACAAATTCAATTCTCTCAACATTTCAAGTTTGTGTTTGAAATCCTGGCAGTGGCAATGCATTTCTGAAATGAATTTGCCAAACTATCATATTGTTTGAAATCATGGCAATGGCAATGCAAAATTCTCAATGTTTGAAATCCTGGCAATGGCAAATTCATTGTTTGAAATCATGACAATGCATTGCCAGGAATGCATTGCACTGTGAATTTGAAATGAATGCATTGTTATTGTCCTGTGAAAATTTGGCATTTTTATCTAAATGGATTCAAACTCTTACCCAAATGATAATGTGAGACTAAATTTCAAACTCTTACCCAAAACCAATTGCACAAAATTACACATATTGAACCAATTGCACCAAATCATTTTATTGAATGAAATTCATTTCAGGATATTAAATTGGTTATTGGTTATTGATAATAGCTTATCAGGAATGAAGCTTATCAGGAATGGATAGTCAATTGGTTATTGGTTATCCTGAAATTCACATTAACATCAAGCATATTGACAGGATATCTCATATGTCAATTTTGCAAGACATAGAATGATAAAACAATTTTTGATAAACCAGGTTATCCTGTCAATAATTTTTGCAAAATGCACCAATTTTTGTAATGTTATCCAAAGGAATTGATAAACCAATTGATAAACCAATTGATATATGCAATATGTTTACCTGTCAATTGATTACCAAAATTTTTGGTGCAATTGATATATGCAATTTTTGGTACCAAAATTTTATTGCATATGTCAAACATATGTCGAAAATGCACCAATTGATAAACCAATTTTATTCCATATGTCAAACTAATTGACCAAATTTTTCACCAATTTTGCAAGACATTTCAGGATAACCAATGTTTGAATTGACAGGATAACCAATTTTTTTGATAAACCAATTTTGCAAGACATAGAGAAGTGAATTTTGCATATGAAAAGAACAATTTTTTTGGGTCATGTACTGAGAATTATAATGCAAATCATTGCCATTCCTAGCAAAATGACATTGAACTCAAATTATGAAAGTATCATTTCAAATGCAAATGAACTCATGGGAAGAACTCAACACTTTGGTTGTATACAAAGAACCATTTCAAAAACTCAAAGATGAAACATTCAAGCTGAAGTTTACAATATAAACTTGATGTGAAGAACTCAACACTTGATGTTATATTCACAGGACAATTAAAAAATTTATACCAAAAATTGCAAAATTGATCCTGTAGCAATTCACAGGACATTTTCAAAAATTTCAAAATTTATACCAAAAAGTTCAAAATTTGAATGAGTTGAAATTAACAGGATATCAACATTTTTGAAGGGTTCAAATCCCCATGCAGAAGTTTCACCAAAGTGAATTCAATAAATTAGAGTGAATGTTAAAGTTATCAACTGTTATCTAATTAGATAACATTATCAACTTATGTGAATATAACACCAACTCTAATTAGATCACATTTCAATTTTAATAAATTACAAAAAGTTCAAAATTATTCAAAAAGTTCAAAACTGATTTTTCAAGTTTTATATTCTAATGTTATATTCAAAAAGGTCAAAATTTTCAAAAAGTTCAAAACACCAACTTGAACCCTTTATGGTATATTCAAAAAGTTCAAAAAGTGCAAAAAGATCAAAAAGTTCAAGTTGGTTATATTAAAAAAATTATTCACATATGAAAAGTTCTTCACAGATGAAAAGTCCAAAACACCAACTTGAACCCTTCAATTTGAATAATTTTGAATTCACTTGATTCACCTGAGGTTGAATGACTAACACACCCAGCCACCTTGCACTTTTGAAGATCCTAGGCACCCAAACACACAGCCACCTTGCACTTTTGATTCACCTTGCAAAGACATGAAAATGTCAACCAGCCAAATTAACAGGATATCAAAAATTTCACAAATAATTTTGCATATGAGAAATTTCACATATAACATTCAAAAATTCACAGGAAAATATCAACATGTCCTGTGATATATTGAAAGTGAGTATATTGCAAACCTGTGATATATTGAAAGTGAGTATATTGAAAGTAACAGTTGAATATTCAAGTGAAAATCAAATATTGAATAATTTGCCATATATCACCCAGACATTTTGTAATATATTACAGGACATTTGCAATCTATATATCACAGAAAGTTTATATAAATTATAAAAAAGCTACTTGAATCAGATTTACATCAAAGTTTATCACATCTGAGATTTACAATGAGATTTACAAATGAGATTTACATCAAAGTTTCCCTCTAATGTGATATCCAACATATGTAAATTTATAAATGAGATCCAACATGTTGTGATGTAAATGATCAAAGTTGAAATATCTCCTTCTATGTGAGAGATTTGTGAGTTCAAGTACATTTATAAATGATCAACATCACTTCTATGGAAATGATCTGAGTTGGGATGTTGGATAAATTTTGAACATCCTTCAAAAAATTTATACCAAAAATTTCAAAATTGATCCTGTTGCAATTCACAGGACATTTTCAACATTTAACATTCACTCTAATATGCTACTTGACATTATCACATATGCTATCACATTCACTCTGATTCACATATGCTATATGCTATCACATATGCTATCACATATCACACATTGACATTATCACATTCACTCAGATTTACATATTATCAACATTCACTCTAATTCACAGGACATTATTCACAGGACATTTTCAGCATATGTGATAACTCAGATTTACATATGAGTTGAAATTAACAGGATATCAACATTTTTGAAGGAAATCTGAGCTGTGATGTTGATCTAACTCTGAGTTGATCATTTATAAATTTATCCAACATCTAACTCTATGTAAATCACAACATCCTTCAACATCACAACTCACAGGACAATCTAAATTAACAGGATATCAACATCACTTCTATGTAAATGATCTGAGTTGTGATGTAAATTTATAAATCACATCCAACATCACAAATCTCTTATATGAATTTTGAATATGGTATAAATTTAGCAATTCACAGGATACATCACAATTCACAGGATATATGAATTGCATATGTGAAGTAAATCTGTGATGTAAATTGTGATGTAAATCCTGTTATAAATTTTGAATTTACTTGCAATTTACTTGCAATTACAGTATAAATTTGATGTAAATTGCAAGTAAATCCTGTTGCAATTGTGATGTAAATCTGAAGTTGCTAAATTTTCAAAAATCTCAAGTAGCAATTCACAGGATATATGAATTTATATGTAAATCTGAGTTATCACATATGCTACATGAGATAAATAACAAATAAAAAATCAGGACAATTATTACAAATCTCATATGCTACTTGAGATCAAATATGCTACTTGAGATCAATAAAAAATTCTAACAGGACAATGCTAACTTTAAATTCTCACAGGATAATGCTAACTTTAAAAGTTTAAACTTGATAATTCTCACATGATAATTCTCACAGGACAATGCTAAGTTTAAAATTCAAGTTTAAATTGTCCTGTGAATAAGTACTCCTAAAATTATCATGTCAAAAGTATCACAGTTTATCATAGGGCAAGTATCACAGTTTATACCAAAGTCTTTAAGTGTGTGTCTCATCCAAAGAACATGTGCACATGCAGCACCGGCGACGATATATTCTGCCTTAGTGGTTGAAAGTGATACGGAATTCTGCTTCTTGGAAAACCAAGAGACAAGGGAATTTCCTATAAAATGGCAAGTGCCACTAGTACTTTTCCTGTCGGATTTGCATACAGCATAATCTGCGTCACTATATGAGATTAACTCATATGTGCTTGACTTTGGATAGAATAATCTGTAGTCGAGTGTGTGACTTAAATAACAAAAAATACGTTTAACCACTATTAAGTGTGATTGCTTAGGTTGTGACTGATACCTAGCACAAACACATACGACAAACATTATATCTGGCCTACTACCAGTAAGATATAATAAACTCCCTATCATACCTCGATATAGACGAATGTCTACATCTTTGCCGCCCGTATCTTTATCAAGATGTGTTGTGGTGCTCATCAGAGTCTTCTTGCTAGAAGCATTCTCCATTCCAAATCGCTTTAGCAGCTCCACAGTGTACTTGGTTTGGTGGATGAAGATCCTATCATTCATTTGGTGAATTTGGAGTCCTAAGAAATATTTGAGCTCACCCATGTGGCTCATCTCAAACCGATCCTTCACGACATTAGAAAACTCTTCGCAAAGAGTGAAGTTAGTAGCACCGAAAATGATATCATCTACGTAAATTTGAACTAGAATAATATCATGATTAGCATACTTAACAAAAAGCGTTGAATCTACATCACCCATTTTGAAACCCAAATCCAAAAGACAGTTCTTTAAGCGGTCATACCAAGCTCTAGGAGCTTGTCTCAAACCATAAAGTGGTTTCTTAAGTTTGAATATGTGATTTGGAAATTTTTCATTTATAAACCCTGGAGGTTGAGAAACATATGCTTCCTCAACGACATCTACGTTTAAAAACACACTTTTTACGTCCATTTGAAAAAGTTTGAAATCTTTATGGCATGCAAATGACAGTAATAGTCTAATAGATTCTAATCTAGCTACAGGTGCAAAAGATTCCGCGAAATCGATACCTTCCTCTTGCATGTAGCCTTGAGCAAATAACCGAGCTTTGCTCCGGATGACATGTTGGTTCTCATCTGTCTTGTTCTTGAAAATCTAGTTCGTTCCGATAACATTGTCGTTCTTCGAAGGCAATGGAACTAGATCCCAGACCTCATTCCTCTCAAACTAAATGAGCTCCTCTTCCATGGCTAGGATCCAAGAACTAACTTCGCACGCCTCGTTGATATTCTTTGTCTCCAAGGAAGAGATAAAGGCACACTGACGAAGAAGTTGACTTGAGATCTTGTTTTGACACCATCTTCTATGTTGCCAATAACTTGCTCATGGGGATGGTCACGAATTGTTGGAACCTTTCTGGGAACACCCTGGTCACTAGAAACATTCTCAAGAGATTCATTAGTAGGGTTAGTTTCAACAGAATCAATAGCATTAGACTTATCAACAGAGTCACTAACTGCTTCCATAGAATCATCATCATCGATAATTCTAGGATGGACAAAATCTTCATTAAATGAAACATGAAGTGATTCCTCGATCGTTGAGGTTCTTTTGTTGTATATCCGGTAGGCTTTGCTACGGGAGGAATATCCAACAAATATCCCCTCATCGAATCTTGGATCAAATTTGTCCAAACTACCATACGTGTTCTTGAAAAAACATTTTGCACCAAAAACTCTAAAATGTTTAACTTGAGGTAACCTACCAAACAACAATTCATAACAAGTTTGTTTGGTGTCGGGCCTCAATAGTATTCTATTAAACACATAGAAGGCGGTATGTATCGCTTCTGCCCAAAATTGATGGCAAGGTGGCTATCATCAAGCATAGTGCAAGCACATTCCACTAGCGTCCTTTTCTTTCTCTCAACAACACCATTTTGAGGGGGTGCGCGAGGAAAAGAAAAGGTGTGAGTAATACCAACCTCATCATAGAAGTTTGAGAAAGACTCTTTCTCAAATTCCCCTCCATGATAACTACGAATAGTGACAATGGTGGTTCCAATGAGATTTTGTACTTTCTTAACAAATACTGTGAAGTTTTCAAAAGCATCATTTTTATTAACTAAAGTAAATACCCAAGTAAATCTAGAAAAGTTATCAACGATGACAAGTCCATATCGGGCATTCCCTAATGAAGCAACTCTAGTTGGCCCAAAAAGATCTAGATGTACAACCTCTAGAGGCCGTTTAGAGGATATGCTTTTCTTAGGTTTGAATGAAGATTTTGGAAGTTTGCCTCGTTGACATGAGTCGAAAAGCTTTTCTTATTGAAGGAAAGCTTAGGGAATCCTTTAATAGAATCTAGCTTGGATAGTTTGAAAAGTGTTCCGAAATTCATATGACCAAAACGTCGATGCCATAAGTGTTGCTCACTTGTGTTGGCAATAAGACATTGTTCATGTGAATTTGGAATATCTAAGATATATACGTCCTTATGGCGTGTGCCAGAGAACAACACATTATTATTATCATTTCTTAAAATATGGCACATTCCTTTCTCAAAGCTAACTTTGTAACCCTTGTCACAAAGTTGACTTATAGAGATAAGATTGTGATTTAAACCTTTAACAAGGTAAACATCATTTATAAGGGGTTTAGAAGGGTTACTAAATTTTCCAACACCGATGATGGTTCCGCTCTCATTACCTCCAAAGACCACTCGGTTTCCATTTTCAATGGGTACCACTTCGGATAGCAACTGAGCCTTACCAGTCATGTGTTTTGAGCACCCGCTATCAAATATACACCCGTTCTTGGAGCTAGATTTAGATTTGTTGCTCCTTTTCTTTTTCTTGAGTACCTGAAGATAAAAACATTCTATAATGGTACCCAAGGTCATTGGGTCCTAAGAGATTAGACCTTTGGAAGCCAAGTCTAATTGGACTTAGACTTCCCAATATAGTCATCATTGTGCACAACATTCATAAAATAAGATTAATATAAGCTTGTTTCTCATGCATACTAGTGTCATTTGGGCCCCAAATCGTGAATGCCTTGGGAGCCCTATTCCTATTGGGAACATGCACATTTTGTTGATTTGTACGTGGTGCATGTGTTCTACGAGGAAGTGGCCTAGTGTATGCATGATGTGGATAAGCATGCGGCACATGATGAAATGATGGTGACAACATATGATACGGTGCATGATGGAAATCATTCATGTAATAATGATGTGGGTCAACATATGCATGTGGGGGAACACGTGCGTGAGTGTGTCTCAATTGGTGTGCACGTTCTCGTGGAAGTGGAGCATAAAAATCATTATAAGTGTGAACTTGTGGAGTAGGAGGTGTGTTCCTATGTGGCATAGTATTTGTGTACAAGAATGCATGACCCTTCTTTGGAGGTCCACCCAAAGTGGGTTTCTTTCCAAAAGGGGATGTGTACTTAGAGGAAGTACCATTGGTAGATGAACTACCCATGGGGTGTTTACTCCCACTAGTTGAGGCATCGGAGGTTGGCCTTACAAATGTGGTGGAAGATTTGGATGAATTTTCCTTCTTATACCCCAAGCCAATGCGATGATTGGCCGGAAGTAAGTCATTCAGAATATTATCCAAATGATCCTTGCATTTATTGAATTTTTCAATCTGGCCTAATGTGGTCTCATATTTCTCATTGAGAGAAACTATTTTAGCATCCAAAGTGGACACTTGCGTTGTGAGTTCACAAACATGTGACTTGAGATTCTTATTCTCAATACTCAAAGTTGAGTTTCGAGAAATCAAATCCGCTATCTCATGTTCATCCGAATCCTCAATGTTAACATATTCAAGTTGAGATTTGAGATTTACAATCTCAGTTCTCAAGGCTTCAACAACGGTGTCGTTGTTGGTGATGACATGTTTAGGGGTGGTTTGAAGACTAGTTAGCTCATCTTTGATTTTAGTATATTTATTTACTAACTTAGAATACTTAGACAAAATTTGTTCATTAGCCAATCTTAGGTCAACCATAGTTACCTCGTCACCTTCATCCTCGCTTTCATCTGAAGCGGTCTCTTGATCATGTTGCTCTCTTGCCATGAAGCACATGTGTGCTTTCTCCACTTGTTCTTCATCTGACTCACCACTTGAAGAATCCTCTTCCGAGTCGGTGAATATACCACCAAGCCATTTCTTGTACTCCTTCTTGTACTTTCTTGACTTGTCGAACTTGGGTGCCTTCCACTTCTCCTTTTGTTTGTTGAGAGGACAATCGACCTTGATGTGTCCTGGCTTATTGCAATTGAAACACAAAGGAGCAGAGGCATTAATAGAACCAACTTTCGATATGTTCTTGAAATTACCTTTTCGGAAGAACCGATTGAACTTCTTTGCCATGAGGGCCAAAGATTCCATGTCCAACTCATCTTCTGATTCTTCACTATTGGTATGTGTGGTAGGGGCGGCCTTGAAAGCAATCGTGTTTTTCTTCAGCTCTTTTTGCTTCAAGAACGCCTTCATCTTGTCATGCATCTTGATCTTGCTGTCCTTTCGTACCTCATAAGACATCAAGGTACCCATTAGTTGAACAACAATATATTTTGACATATCATTACCTTCCTCGATAGCGTAGGTTTTCTTTTTCCAACTCGAAGGAAGTCCATAAATGATCTTTGCGACTTTCTCTTCTTGGATATAGGTCTTCCAAAGAGCTTCCAATTCGTTGGTTAGGTCCACGAAGCGAGCGTAATACTCCTTAATTCTTTCACCATGTTCCATGTGAAATAACTCGAATTCTTTGTTAGCAACATTGAGTTTAGAGTGTTTTACCCTGCTCGTTCCCTCGTGTAAGATGCGGAGTTGGTTCCAAATCTGATATGCACTCTTACAAGTGCATATCTTGTTGAAGTCTTCAGGATCCAGTGCACATTGTAAGGCATTCATTGCCTTGGCATTGCTCACCTCCACGGCGACCTCCGCGACAGTCCACTGTGTGAAGTCTTCTTCAGTGGGCTTAATGTACTCCGTTAACGTGGCTCTCCAAAGTGACGCGCTCCAGAGGAAAGTTTCCATCCCGCATTTCCAGTACCCATAGTTGGTACCGTTGAAATGAGAAGGCCTGGTTGATGAGTATCCTTCGACCACTGAGGAGGCTCCTTCACGATTCTTGTAGGAGCTGTAGTCGGGAGGTGGTCGAACGGCCATGTTGTCGTTGTTTGTCATAGCTATGAACTTGGCTCTGATACCAAATGTAATGCCCTGAAAGCTACTGCACAAGTACTGGGGGGCGAATAGTACTTTAAAATAATCAAGAGTATAATTCCTAATTATATTGCAATCACAAACAACTATGCGGAATAAATAAGAACAACAAGAATAATGAAACGCAAACAATAGATATAATGGGTTCGGATCCACCCAAGTCTCCCCGACTTATTCTCGGTGATTCTACATCCCAGACACCTGGATCCCTTCCGGCTACTTGAGTTAGAATCCACTAACTCAAGTTTACACTAAAAACTTCTTGTAGAAACTTCTACGAGACAAATCGTTACAACAAACGAATCATGACTCCCACAAACCGGGATCACGAACTACTCTCACAAACCGAGAGATAAACTCAAGTAACAAATATAATAAAATATAAAACACTTACCACAAAATCCTATGCCTTGAGAAATACTTACGGATTTAGGGCAATGAAATATGAGGTGAAGAGATCACAAAACCCTAGCAACAACGAGATGAGCAGTTGGAAATGGCTAGGATGAAGATCTTGATCGTGATTCAATCTTTCAGAAGTATGAACTCACACCGGCTGAAAATCTCCTTGAGAAATTAGGTCACAAAGGAGAGAGAGATTTTCGTGTGTGTGTGTGTGTGTGGGTGAGCCTTGCAATTGAAAATTAAAATCATTTCGAAATAGATCTGAAATCACTCTCATATTAGAGAAATTTCCATGTTTGAAACATATCAAACACATATGGAAAGAATCAAAACAGATCAAGAAAAATCATGGAAATAAAATCTCCAACGGCTGGAAAATTAAAGCAGCTTAATCGGTCTAAGAAGGATCACTGACCGATTAGTTTGAGAACTAGTTGATCGGTGAACCTTCTTGGCCCGACTAGATGGTTGACAGAGAAATGAGTGAAATAAAAACGGAAAACTAATCGGTCTAAGAAGAAACAGCAACCGACTAGTTTAAAAACTAGTCGGTTGATGAACCTTCTTGGACCGACTAGATGGTCAACAGTAAATAGGCCGAAATACACAAAGACAACTAGTCGGTTCAAGAAGAATTTCCAACCGATTAGATTGACATCTAGTCGATTGGTTTTTCTACTTGAACCAACTAAGATGCACAGAAAGCCATAAAAAGACGCGATAAGCTAAGGAACCCTTCCTAATGGCTTCTAAGGCAATCCAAGCGATAAGATAAGATAGACATGAGGATAACTTAGGCAAGTAAGACTCAAGGCTTAACAATCTAATAAATGAAGCTAGAAGACAATATAAATAGACACGACAAACCGTCTTCAAAGTTTCAACACGATGATTCTGAATCCATTGACTTCATTAATAACTTCTTGAGCTTCAACGAAGCTTCAGGCACAACGATCATGCGCTCTAAAGAAGTCTTAGGACGATGCTTGAGATCTACAAAGTAATTTGATGACGATCTCTATAACTGTGCTCAAAGAGAATTAGTACATGATATTTATGTTTGTTCACATCAAAACCAAATCAGGGGAATCAATACTCAACAAATTGTGATACTTGTCCTATCATGGTTGATAACCAAAGTTCTATATATATTTCCAAGAACCCGGTACATCACTCCCGTACCAAACACATAGATGTGGGACACCATTTTATAAATGATCATGTAGCTAAGAAGGACATCATCTTAGAGTACATTGAAACCCAAAAACAAATTGCCGACATCTTCACAAAACCTCTTAAAGAAGATTCATTTGTGAGGTTGCGTGGAGAATTAGGAATTATGGGTGAATTTGAAATTTAGAATCTCAACTTACATGTTATAACACTTTTTGAGCGCATATCATCTTGTTGCCTCTTCATTTGATTTATCATATATATGTGTTTAAGAAAGGCAATTGAGATTTATGTGATTTCATGAGTTCTTTAAGATTGTTTTTAGAAAATTGTGTTGCAATTGATTTATCGTATTACATTGTTTTTATGATAAGTTTGTGATTAGAGTATAAGTCCTAGGGTGAGTGTTCATATCCTTTGGATTTCTATCTCACTGTGCATTTTTGGACCAGGACAGACGACTGTCTTTCCTTCGACAGTCGACTGCCTTACTCTATCTTCTTTGTCAGAAATTTCTATCTTTCGCACAGACGACTGATGAAAATAATCCAGTCGACTGTTGTTTCAACAGGCGACTGCATTTTGGTCATCTGGCGCCTGTCATCATTGTCGAAATTTTTTACAGTACTCTCTGTCTTTTCGATGAAGTTTATTGATTCTCGGCCAGTCGACTGATGTGTATAGTACAGACGACTGTCCATCGGACAAACGACTGTATGTTACTTTACAGTCGACTGTCTGTCTTCCTGAGCTTATTTCTTATCACTTCATCCAATCGACTGACTTTTGTTCTTCAGTCGACTGTCTACTGTTGTGTCAGTTCACTGCTTCGATCTGAGCCGTCGTTTCTTTGATCCAATGGCCCAGATTATTTTGCCCTTTCTTATATCCTTCGAGACGGTTCATTTCTACCCATGTCGTCTCTCTCCTCCGATTGAATCGACCCGTCTTCCCGCTTATTTCCTCTGCCATCGCCGTCGATCTCCTCCTCCTTGTCGATTGTCATTTGCTTCGTCGTTGTGCTTTCGTGTCTTTTCGACTAAGTTTGAGTCTCGCTCTCGCTCTATCGTTCGATTATCATCGTTTGATTTCATCGACTATCATTTTTCTTCCCTTTCGATCAATTGACTCCATGGCTCCCAAAACCAAGGGAAAAGGGAAGATCTTTGCTCCCAAGCGACCTAGGGCTCCTAAGAAACCTACCGTTGCTAAGAACAAGAAGCCCTACAAAGCCCGTACCAAACAAGCTGATTCTCTCTCGCTTTCTACTTCGCAGGGATACTCTCCCTCAGGGTCTTCTTCTTCAGACACTGAGCCCCTGATCAAGCGTCAGCGCAAGCCCATTGGTGTTCGCATCAATGAGCCTACTGTTGAGGCTCCTCCTTCGCCATCTGTGTCGAGTTCTGCAGAAGAGTCTCATGTGGTGCCCCTACTGATCCCCTTGTTCCCATTTGTCGAGATGATATTTGCTTGGCAAAATTCCACTCTCTTTTAGGGATCAAACTTCCTAGGGAGCGGTACATCGTTTTTCCCGCCTTAACTACTGAGAGACTTTCAGATATTCTTTCTGCTACCCACTTGGCCGATCTTTTATGCTTCTCTCAGAGAGAGTCTCCTAGAGCTTATCCAGTTTTCGTTAAGCTCTTCTATGCTAACCGCATTCGCGGTGAGTACTCCACCACTGGATATATCGATACTGTTGTTCAGGGGACTTCCATTCGCCTTGATCCCACTCTTTAAGGACCATTCTTAGGATTCTCGCTACTGAATCTCTTCCCTCTGACATTTCCATTTCTGATATTGACGAGTTTGACCAGTCTGTCCTTCAGGATATGTTTCGTGTGATACCCTTAGCCTTGGATTCTGGTATTAGGTCGTCTATGTTTTCGGCTAGAGGTTGGGTAGTTCACCTAATGGTGAAGTCCAACATCCTGCCAAAGTATGGATCATCTGACCAGCCTTCCCAGGATATTCTGAGGTGTATGTATGTGATTTTCTCTGGGATGTCCGTGAACTGGGCCGGTGTCCTCCTTGATCGGATGGACAAGGTCGAGTTTACTTCTTCTTCCGCTCACATTCCATATGGTGGTCATTTGACTCTTGTCTTTCGACATTTTGGCATCGATTTGCCTCGTTACGAGCCCATGCCTTTTTCTCCTCTTCTTGATGCTTCTGTGAAGTTGAAGTCCTCTTCGGCTCTGCAGTCTACATCAAAGAAGAGGAAATCTGCTTCAGCCCCGTCCTCCTCCACTGTTCCACCAGCTGACCAGCCATTTACATCTGCTCCTCCAGATTTTGACACCCTCCTTGAGATGGTGTCTGGTCTTTATGAGTTAGCTTCTATTTCATTCCAGCATCAGGGAATACCTTTCCCTGAGCATCTGAGACGTTTTGTTCATCCTTCGTCTCATAAGCCTCCTCAGCCCATCGTTACTGATGTCGTTATGCATCCTGGTGGAGCCTCTACTCAGGATGTTGATGATGATAATGTTGATGCTCCTGCTGTTACTGCTGCTGACCCTCCTCTAGAGGATACCCCTACTGTCACAGAGCCTCCTTCTTCCTCTGCAGCACCTATCGACACTCACTCATAGATTTAGTTTTTGTTTTTAAGTGGTGTTTGATGGAGTTTGCATGTATGGTTGGATATTTTGTATGATGATGTACAATGATATCATGATGTATTGTTTTTTGGATCATGGTGTATGTATTTTCTGTTGAACATGGTGATGTCCATATGATGTGTACTCATGTCATCTTATAAATATATATATATATATATATATATATATATATATATATATATATATATATATATATATATATATATAGGAAGGTTAGCGTGATATTTTATTGCACAAAAAAATATATACACTGTACAACAATAGCTCATACCGGCGTGTGTTATTAATAGGGAGAGGAGAGGGCACAAGCGCCGTCACTCTCCACTAGAAATTCCACACCCAAAATGAAGCTATACAGCAAACTCAACCCATGTCCCTAAATTCCCAGTTGGCAAATACAGCAGATTCCTCAGTAGAAGAGGCCTCAAGTCCTTTAAGTGTGATCCGAATTTCGTTGGCAATCTCCTCAAAGACTGCGATCTTGATCTTCCTCTCATCTTCGAAGATGCGATGATTCCTTTCTTTCCAAATATGCCAAACAGCAGAAGCCAGAACGGTCTTAGCCAATGTATCCAGAGCTCTTTTCCCCTTAAAATTGGTAATGAAGAAGTTCCCAATGTCTCCAAGACCAGAATTAACTCCATTTGCAACTCGTAGCTTCAGCAAAGATCTGCGCAAAATGTACCCAGAAAAGCTACAATTGAAGAAAAGGTGTTCAGTGTTTTCCTCTTTGTTGTCGTCACATAGGACACAATTGGTTGGTGTATTAAACCCCCATCTGTTGATCATCTCTCTAGTGAGCAACTTACCTTGAAAAGCTCGAAGAAGAGTAAGAGACCATTTAGGCACATGCTTGTTATACCAAATGAGGTTGTGGAAAGGAAATAAATTGCCAGGCCGACGCACTCCCTCCCATGCATCCCTGAACCGGAAATACTCACCTGGTACCCACCGCCAGTCATCCGCTCCGTCCCTCAAAACAATGCCAGTAAGAAGCGCCCTGACCTGATCAAGTGCCGGATCAACAGTCCAATTGCCCGCCACCCAGTAGTCCCTTACGCATGCAAGTTCAGCTCCTTGGGGGATTTCGAAAAGTAGACATAGGGGGCCGCAATCTAACCACGGGTCTACCCAGAAGAGGGTGCTCCGCCCATCGCATACACGCCTGCGAATTAGTTTGTGAGAGATATGTCTGCTTTTTAGAAGCCTCTTCCATGTACCTGATTGTGTGACCTGTTCCTTAGCTGCAAAAAAACCCCTGCTGCTCCCATATAATAAACTCATATGCTTAGCCCATATACTATCAGTGGTTAGGTACCTCCATGTAAGTTTCAACTCTACCGCCTCATTTAAATCCTCCAAGAGCCTTATCCCCACCCCTCCCTCCTTCTTAGGTCTGCAAATATCTTCCCAAGCCCAAGCTCTGGAAGAACCCAGAATGAATCGCCTACACATGGAAGTGATGGTCCTAAGGACAGTCACAGGAATGCGGAATGCGTGCATCCAAAATGCAACAATTCCGTAAATGACCGATCTCACAAGTTCAATACGCCCCGCCATAGAAAGCGAGGAGGAGCTCCAACCCATCATCCTTTTCTTACATTTATCCACCAATCTACCATAGTGGGCCGTTTTGGGATACTTAGAGGAGAGCGGCAGGCCAAGATAAGCTGAAATAGTAGTTGCAACTTTGATACCCAAGATATCCGCCAGAGTGCTTTTAATGTTATTGGCCCCTTTGCTAAACAAGCCTGCACTCTTATCCCAGTTCACCTGAAGGCCAGTGTAATTTGAAAATTCCACCAATAAATTTTTGATGCCCAAAAAAGTAGACCTGTCAGCACGGCAGAACACCAGCAGGTCATCGGCAAAAAGGAGGTGAGATATAGAACCTGTGCACCTCATAGGAAGGATGTACCCCATATTAATATATTTAGAGATCAAGATAGTGAAGGCCTCCATAATAATAACGAATAAATAAGGTGATAGTGGATCTCCCTGACGAATACCTCTATTTCCTTTGAAATACCCATGCGGTGTCCCATTAATCATAACTGAGAAGGTCGTAGTGGTAATGCACTCCTTTATCCAACCAATAAATTTTTCAGGAAAGCCAAATTGTCGCAAGATGTATAAGATGAAATCCCTGTTGACACTGTCAAAAGCCTTCCTTAAATCCAGCTTCAGACAGGCTCTTCGACCCATAGGGTTGCTGAAATCTCTAATCTGCTCGTGGGCCAGAAGGGAGCAATCAGATAAGAGTCTTCCCTTTAGGAATGCGGCTTGGTTAGGGGATATAAGCTCATGGATCACCATTTTAATCCTGTTGCATATAACTTTACTGATGATTTTGTAAATTACATTGCAACATGCAATGGGCCTGTAATCTCCAAAGGATGATGCACTATCACTTTTAGGAATAAGAGTCAGGCATGTATGATTGGTGCTTCTGAGAAGGGAATTGGAAGTGAAAAAAGATTTAACAGCAGTAGTTACCTCATCTCCAACTAGGGCCCAATTATGCTGAAAGAAAACCCCATTGTATCCGTCAGGGCCTGGGGATTTATCTGCCCCAATTTGAAAAACCGCCTTTTTCACCTCATCATCAGATACTCTCCTGCTCAGCCAGATAGAGGAGCTAGAAGTCAAAATGCGCCTAGGCACAAGTTTCGGAAAGCAGGACTGATAATTGTTCTGATTATATAAGTCTTCATAGTAAGAGAGAGCCTTCTTCTTCAGGTCATCATAGTCTAAGTTACGATTCTTATTAATATCAACCAGATGGCGGAGATTGTTATAGGCATACCTAGACTTCATAGCAGCATAAAAAAATTTTGTATTCTTATCACCAAGTGTAAGCCAGTCCTGCCTGCTTTTTTGACGGAACATCTCCTCTTCAAGCTTCATAGCCGCCATTAATTTATGTAATAGATGCCTCTCACTTAGCTGGAGCGTAGAGGATGAGTGCAACCCAGGGTCATTGCGTATATCTTCAAGCTCTTTTGTATATGTCTTCACCAAATTAGAAGCATTATAGTCTCTCGCCCATGCACGAAAAGCAGGCTTTAGTCTCTTTAATTTTTGTGTCAATTTGAACATGGGGGTGCCCTTCTCATGGCCGGCCCAATTTAACTCCAACATCTCCTTGTAACCTGGGCACTTAGTCCAAAAGTTAAAAAACTTGAAGGGTTTAGGATTAGAGGTAACCTGAGAATGGAGATTCACCACCATTGGAGAGTGATCACTGGTGAGGGGATCCAGGTATTCAGCAAAAGTATCAGATAGCACATGGATCCATTCCGAGTTACAGAAGACCCGGTCAAGTTGGGCCGCAATCCTGTCCTTGCCAACCCGATTATTACACCAGCTCAAATTGCTTCCTTTACTTTTCAACTCCTGAAGGGAACAACTTTCAATGCACTTTGAGAAATCCTCAGTCATGGATTCATCAATTCTCCTCCCACCAACTTTATCCTTGGAGTATAAGACACAATTGAAATCACCGCCAACTAACCAGGGAGAGCTTCCAATCATTGGCAAGTCTCCCTCCAAACTCTTCCACAGCTCTTTTCTCTCCATCATAGTGTTATGGCCATACACACCAGTGATTATGCAACCAAAACCACCTCCATTTGTACACGCAACCGAAATGTGTTGAGGAGACATAGAAATAAGGGTGGTCTTCCAAACAGCGGGATCAAACCCCATTATAATACGTCCACCAGGAGCACAAGCAAAGTTGTCAAGAGAAGGCCAACCCTTAGGGAGCACATAATTATTGCTAGAGGGTAGAGACTTGAGCTTAGTCTCTAGAAGAATAATAAAAGAAGGATAAAAAGAGCTAATCCTACTCCTCAGGTCACGACGACGAACTTGGTTATTTAGCCCCCTTGTATTCCAGATGAAGATAGTCATTAATCAATTTTGAGTGGTTGGCTGCCAACCCCACAGCCATTAGAAATCACCTGAGACCTGGTGCTTCTCCTACTGCTAGTACCAGGTGCAATAGGGGGAAGCTTTTTCTTACCAGCTTTGATATCAGCTTTACGCCTGATTTGGTCTGCCACCTCATCATCCCATCCAGGGTTGTCTATAGAAATTTCGTCAGGAATCTTGTCAATTTCCTCATCTACCCTGCTATGCTGGTGCAAAGGTATGGATGTAGCCGCATTCACCAACCTGGGCGAAGATGGGAGGTCATCAAGGCTTCTCACAACATCCGCATGGTCAGCATCGTGCATCGCCTGAACATCATCACCCCTTGAATGATGAATCGTCGCATCATTCATCAGCACAGGGTCATCCGACACAGGAATTTTGTTGGCCTCAGTTACTTTGCATCTCCCCGACCCCTCGCAGCCCATGCCATCTTCCATAAGCTCCTCCACGCAATGCCTACTTGCTGGCATCTCCCTCCCAGACCCACTCCCAATGGGTGCCACACCAACATGAGGAGTTTGATTTAAGACAGTTGGTTCAAGATCCCTATGTCGACCCTGACTAGACTTCTCACCAGGATTGGATTGCTTATCATCTCTGGCCCCCGCATCGAGCACATTGATAGCCTCATTCTCAGGTGCAAAATCATTGAATGTATCCTTCGTGCTTGTAGGAACATGGATTGAAGGGAGCTTGGTCACATTGGAACACTGAGCATCGGTGTGGCCGAAACAGATACAACGCCCGCATCGGGGAGGATCTCCTTCAAACTTAATATCGATAGGTACCACAGACCCGTCATCCAACTCCACGTCAAATGATGAGATAATGGGAGAGGAGGCATCAACTTCAATGAGACAACGCGCATAGGAGATTCTCTCCAAATAAGCGGTAGAGCGATCAAGACATATAGGAGTCCCCACTACTGATGAAATAATATTAAGACCTTCCAAGTTCCACATAAAGAGTGGGACACCATGTAGTTGCACCCACACTGGGATGGAGGAGAGAATGTCACGATCGTGCTTCAAGTTGAGACTCCATCGCTTGAGCACCACAAGGCGTCCCTCAAATACCCAGGGGCCCCCAGCCAAGATCCGGTTGCATTCCTCCTCTGATTCAAATCTAAAGTAGAAGAATCCATTCTCCTTGCTATATATTTGGACCCTCTTCCTGGGCTTCCACAATCTCTCCATCCAAGCAACCATTTGGCCGTAGAAAGGAATCTCCCCTAAAACATATCCCACAATGGTGTTCTTCCAGTTATCAGCACCACGCTTTACAAGCTCGCTAGGGAATTTGGCATAGACAGAACCATCTTCCCGCACATTTGGAGGGACATGAGACATGGTCAGAGCTGACCCATATGATCGCCTATTAGCACAAACGTCAATCCAGGATAGTTTGGCCCCCGAAGGGTTTACATTGATTTGCGGCATAGGCCTCACAGGGAATTTACCCAAAGTGTTGCTGTTGGTCCCAACAAACACAGAATTTGACCTCTCAGGCAATCCCCCAAACACCTTACGGTCACGTCCAAACGATCGTCCTCCCCTCTCAGGCCTCCGAGCAAACCTGTGTAGATCGACCCCCCTAGCCGATTCCTTCTGCCAAGCTCTGCGAGGAACAAAGTCACCATTGCCCAAGACCGCAGGCTTCAATGGCGGTGCCATCCTCTTCCTTGTAACCACATGCCAACCATCCCCCAGATCTTCAACCTGCCTGGGGACTCCATCGGCCATTCCGACACCACCGGAAGATCCCCCATCCACCTTGTTGCCAAGATCACGGATTGATCCTCTTCCAACGCCGATCAAATCCACCATGCCCCCAGAGCCGATGTGAGCAACAGATCCATGGACCTTGACGCCGATTGATCGTGTGTCGCCGTGAGTCCCCTTGCCGCCCTGAAATCCATTACCGCCAAGAATTCCCCAGTCACGGTCGTGAGATCCATTGTCGTCCTGAGATCCAATGTCACCGCCGTTTGATCTATCACCGCCTGAAGCCATGGCGTCCTGAGTCCCCTTGCCGCCCAGAGAACTCTTGTCACCGCCAGAAGTTCCGCCCCGAGATTCCTGGTCGCCGCCCCGAGATCCATGGTCACCGCCGTGAGATCTATCACCGCCTGAAGCCTTGTCGTCTTGAGTCCCCTTGCCGCCTAGAGAACCCTTGTCACCGCCAGTGTATATATATATATATATATATATATATATATATATATATATATATATATATATATATATATATATATATATCTATTATACATTTGACAACGATTTTTGAATCCTAGGGCTGACTAGGACAAGCTGACTAGGACAAACTGGTTGATAAAAGACGGCCAGGATTAATTCTTATGGAATGAACGGTTGGGATTACACTTTGAGATGAATGTTTTGTATTTTTAACATTATTAATCTTTTTTCAACCGCCTTGAAGATAGCAACACGTTTTGGGGAAGTAAACAAAACTTTTTTTTTGAAGAAAGCATAAGGCCAGGCTTTTTGGGGAGAGCTTCCCAAAGCTCTTGCTCTTCCCCAAAATAAAGCAAACATCATTTCCCAAGCAACGCAGCAATCTCTCCCCAAAATAGAGCAAACATCATTTCCCAAGCAACGCAGCAATCTATCGGCATCGCAAGCAAGCAACGCCTGAGCCCTTGGAGAAGCAATATCGCAAGCAAGAGGCATCATCGCCTGAACCCAAGGAGAAGGAATCGAAAGCAACGCAGCAATCTTGCAAACATCATTTTCTGAGCCCTTGGAGAAGGAATCGCCTGAGCTCTTTCATCTCGCCTGAGCTCTTTCATCTCGCAACGCAAGCAAGAGGTACGTAGCATTCTTCTTTCATTGCAACGCATCAATCTCGCAACCGTGTGTTCAGGCGATTCCTGAGCCCTTGGAGAAAGCAACCGTGTGTTCTTTGATGAAGACAAAGGTATTTGTACTTCCACTGAAATAAAAAACCAATTTTTTAATTAAAATTATGAAAATAGACAGTTTTACCCGCTTTCTGCTTTTGGAACGTCGATTGCTTTGTAGGCCCAGTGTAATTTTGATCTCCGGTGCCATCTCCTTCCGTCTTCAACTTCTGCTGTTGCTGCTGATGGTAGAGGCATGTTTGCTTCCCATTTGAAGGCTAGGCTGCATTTGTTTGGATTGGATTGAACTCAATAGTTTGATATCAGCAATTTGATTGGATTGGAAGTTAATATAAGCAGTTTGATTGGAATGAACTCAGAAGTTCAAAAGGCCCGGCTCAATTGAAGGTATATTTTAAAGTTTTCTATATTCTCTTACTTCCATCTTCTCTTAAGATTTGATCTGAATTTTTGATATTACCTTAATGCAATTTTCTGGATTGTTATATTGTGGTTTCTAGCTTAACCCGCTGTGTGCACACCACATGTTTGTTGTAATGCGAAGGTAAACATAAAATTGATTTTCAAGACACACACATAGAATAAGAAGAATGACAATCTTTGCACCAATAGGAACTATAAGTTCAGTGTTCATTAACAGGATAAGTACTAGGTTCATGTACTCCATTGTTGAACTTACATATATTATTTTCTTGCCACTTGCTGGGGACTTTTTATGTCTTTATTTTGTTGTCGTTGCTTACTTTTTTTGGCAGTGAATAAGTTCAGTTTTTGTTTGAATGTCAATAAGCCATTATATCCATTCCTATTGAAGATTGTAATCATTTACAAGATGCATGGGAACACATATTTCTCAACATTGCTATTGAATAAGTTCAGTCTTTGTTTGAATGAACTTACAAGATGCATGAGGTTGATATTTCTCAAAGCAGGCTTTAGCCAAGATATATGAGCTTTTGACACTGATCTAACCATGTGAAATATCATCACAGATGCTTTTGTTTATGTGTACAATGGGAAATATCATCACCAGAGTATATATGGTAGTTGATATTTTAATGGCATGATGTGATTGTTCCTGAGATTGTCACTCATATCTGATGTTTAATTACAAAACCACATATTATTATTTTCTGGGGTGCATATTTTATAGACAAATTTGCAACAAGAATAAATTGAGGTTTAACATTGGTGCATATATGTTGATACTTAATTATTACGATCAGTTTGGAATTAGCAGACTGGAATTCCTCCAAGCTTTTGCATATATCCCATGGTTAGATATGGTATGGTATGTATATATCCCATGGTTAGATATGGTGTGTGTACTACGGGAAATATCTAACCATGGGAAATATCATGAGCTGCAAACTAATGACGAAGAACCCTCCAGTATATTGCTATCTCTTGCTAACACATAAATTGGTTGAGATGACCCACATGATCACATGGCTGCTACTTTCTTTTCAGCTAGGTCTTTGCATCTCAAGCTTCTCTACTTTCGTTGTGGGCATCATAATCGAATTAGTTTGCTGTTGGGAAGTCGAGCTGCTCGCTTTGTTTGCTCCGCCGTTGATCCTCATCACTGGAACTACATACTCTGGCTAAAAGAATGCACTATCAGTATTGAGAGTGAAATATTTATTTGAGGCAACAACAATAGTCGAGCAGGTACACATCTCTAGCCGACACGCAAAATACAGACAATATGGATTATGTATATAGAAACAAATAATTGAAATACTTCATATGTGAAACTAAATACAGTATATGCAACTCAAAAACTTTATGAGCAAATATAAAGTACAATGACATGTTAAGGCCACCATCGCCAGATACCATAAATCTTGAATATGTTCTAAGGTACTAAACCATAAATCTTGAATATGTTCTACCGGTGAGAAGCTGCAGAGGTTAGTGAAGGGGTTCAAGGGTGCAGAGGTTAGTGATAGCCTCAGATGTTCCAAGCGTAGTACAGAGAGGAGGAGGAGTTTGAGATGGATATTGGGTTGCCAACTGAGGTGCACCAAGTTGGTCACATAGGATGGGATGGCTCTAAAAATACAGTTCCAGGGCTCATGGCATTCCCTTCTTCTCTCTCTCATGGGTAATTTGAGCTTGCAGTTGCTGCACAGACTAATACTGCATCTACTTAAATTTTATTTTCACTGGTTGCATGTATTTTCTTGACTTTTGATGAGGATTTGTGAACTGTATAGAACTGGTCTCAATGTCACCTGTATTCCTCTTTCAATACCATTTGCTTGAAATTCGAGATGCAGATCATATGTTCTCAGCCGGGTGAGAATATCCAAGAAATATTAATTTGAATTTGCAGGTAATTCAGACCCCTTACGCCTGCAGATCATATGTTCTCAAAGCAGGCATCGGCTTTGAATTTGAATTTGCAGGTAACTCGGACCCAAATCCCTCATATGCAGAGCATATGTTCTCAGCTTCCCACGATAGCTCAATATTATAGATGGATTTTTTTTCCAAAATTGGACGAGCTCTCAACGGTCAATAGAATGTGGACAACAATCAAAAGCTGGACAAGTACAAGATCCATCATGTGCTTCGGATGAAGTAATGTCAATCTTTATCTCTAAAATGGTTGATGCTCATCTCTGTGCTTCTTGAGCTCTCGATATCTATTCTCTCTCTCTCTCTTAGTTATAGAATTTGATGTAAGGAATCTGCTCATCAGCAACGCGAATGACTCGAGCTCTGTTCTCTTCGATGACGAGTCTAGCCTTTGCCGGAAACCTCAACCATCTTTCATGTCGATCACATGGTCTCATTGGTAGGCAATTGTACATGAATTCTGCCCTAAGGGTTGAACCTTATCTTTCTGCTATCAATTATTTTGAATTGCATTTCACTTATTTTTGCACAAAAAGGGTTATTTTGGTGGTGGTGGGTATGTGGTTAAATAAAATTTGGTGGTGTGTCCCCATCCTATTTGAATCTTCTTTTATTCTTTTTATATTCTTTTTGCTCATATGTTGCATGTTGGATTTTTGCAGGTTGGATCATATGTTATATGTTGAAATTTGGTGGTGTGTGGCTAAATGATTCTTACAGGTGGGATTTTTTCATGTTTTCAATGTTATAAATAATGCAATTAGCTACTTGACAATGTGTGGTACGTGACACTATGCAGTCTACGTACATATCATGGTTTTTCTTCCCATAGTCCCTCCCTCTGCACAATGTAACAAAATGTGCATTTTGAAAAGTGTTTGCTATTGTGTACAATTTATGTGTTTGCTATTGTCTATGGATTCTTTGTTGATTATGGATTTTATGTTGGTTATGATTGCTTTTGAGTTCTGTGTCTGCTATTGACTACAAATTCTCTGCTACCTATGAGTTCTATCTGCCATTGTCTACATGTTCTCTTATACCTATGGGTTCCATGTCTCCTAAAGTGATTTCGTTTTTGTATGATAATCCGGACATAATTGATATTTATGCTCTAGCTAGCTAGAGGGGAAATGTTAGAATTAGAACATGTGTTAGGTATAAACAATGTTTTGATACAATGTATTACATGCTATGCCTGTCGTAATTAGTGACATGCATGGTAGATCAAAATTTGTTTGTTAGACACGGATGGAAGGAGGCTAATCACTCACTTCTTTGTTATTTTCTCTCTTCTAACATGTTACATTGGGAGAAATATATGTTATTCTGTATATTAATATGATATGAAGTTTGCTTTTGGGCCCATATTATGAGACATCACACATGTCGTTCAGTTAATTATCTGCTTTTTAGGCTTCACCCTTTGCATAACTAATATGATTAACTGGTTGTCATGCCTCACTATCTGTGTGATGCAGGTTGGGGGCATCATGTATACTTTAGCATGATGGCTGATACTCAAAGAAACGGCCAGGTACAACCGGCTACACCGAACCATCTTGCTCTTAATTCGAGGTCAATGGATATGGAGGTTGTTTCTGTTCCTGTTGATCATCATAATCACTTCAGTATGAGAGACTCCAGTCATATTTTAGACGCCATGGAGTCATGTGGAAGATACTAATTTCACCGCCACTTGCTTTTTGTAACATACAAATCTCAGATATCATATCTCTGTAAATAAGTAACCACTCGATGACTTTTTGGTTAGTGACTTGATTGTTTTCTTTGTTTCTATGTAACATTGAAATTCCTTTACACATTGAGATAGTCCTAGAGCATGTTATGCATCATATGTTTCGTTGTAGCTATTTTGGATCAGTTTATTTGTAATATATTTAGTTACAAAATTGCAGCTTGAAGTTTTCTTTTTAAAAAACAATGTGGTAATATGTTAGGTGGGATTATGTTCTAAGATTTTCCCCGAGTTACTAAATTGGGCCGGCATGGGCTAGCCCAAGCAGTGATGCACCGCCCACTGCTGGGAACTTTGTTCATGACGCTGGGGCCTGTTATTTATGTAGCTAGGACTCAAAAGTGTACACGTGGCGGGCATAGGGCTCACCAACAACTTTGGATGCCATTATTGAATCTCCTCGGTTCTTCTGGGGGTCATCCATCTCAAGGGTAAAATTTTCTCTCTCGAGTCCCAATGTTAAATGTGAACCAACATGACCCTACTACATGTTAAACGCTTTCACATAAAATACACCTCCGGTGAGCTCACCGCCATCTACCACACGGTCCTCCTCTTGGGGGTGTAAACGGAATGATTAAATTTTTTTAAGCTTAATCTCACGGGACCTACTTACGAGCTAACTGCTTTATCACTCTAATTATTATTGAGTAATGTTTTTGAGCTTAAGTAGGTCAAAAGCCCTTTTCTCGCTCTTATCTCAATGTTGTCACCCCTTCCTAAACTTCTTCCATAACCCGTGGGCACGGTTCATTTAAGATTTTCAACCGCGAAATCTTTGTTCCACAAAAAATTATTTCCACAGCCAATACATAAAAGAACACCAAATTAGCGTAAAAATATTTGGTGACAAGGGCGCATTTGGCGTGGGCGTCTTCGGCGTGGAACAATAAATTCAGCGCTGAACAATAAATTCAGCGCGGGTGCCTTCGACACGGAACAATAAATTCACGCGGAACAACAAATTATCGTAGAACAACAAATTTGGTGCAGAACAACAAATTAGCGTAAAAAAATTTAGCGTGTGTCTTTGGTGCGGAATAAGAAATTAGCGTAAAAACATTTAGCAGCACGTGCATTTTCGACACGAAACAACAAATTCGGCGAAGACGCCTTCGACACAGAACATCAAATTCACGTAGAACTACAAATTCGGCACGAAGCAACATATTAGCGTAAAAAATTTAGCGGGCGCCTTCGTTGCGGAACAACAAATTCACGTAGAACAAAAAATTTGTCTCGGAACAACAAATTCGCGTTAAACAATTTTGCGGGTGCGCTGCAGGCGCTCGCGTCGCAGCTAAATTTTTTAGGCTAATTTGTTGTTTCGCGTCGAAATTATTGTTCTGTGTCGAATGTGTTCTTCCACGCCGAAGGCGCCCGCGCCGAATTTGTTGTTCTACACCGAATTTGTTGTTCCGCACCGAAGGCGTGCACACCGAAGGCGCCTGTGTCGCTAAATATTTTTACGCTAATTTGTTGTTCTTTTAAATTTTGGCTATGAAAATAATTTTTTGGGGAACAAAGATTTCGCGAGAGAAAATCTTAAATGAACCGTGCCCGAGGGCACGGGTTATGACTAGTATATATATATATATATATATATATATATATATATATATATATATATATATATATATATATATATATATATATATATATATATGACATTGCTGTTTCATCTTGTGTCACATCTTGTATAAGTGATAATCATATCTGTGTGCTAATTGTGATATTGTCTCCATGAATGATATATTCTCTTCTAATGTGTTTTTGAGACAATATAGGATTTGATATTGGATTATTCATGCTATCAGTGATGTGATGTGTTTTCGAAACTATTTTTGTTTCGTATATCTAAAATGTTGATATTGGACTTCCATTCCTATATTCACGTAAGTATTTGATGTGATTTTATGAGTTTTGATTCTTTATATCTTTATACTCCTTGATTGTTGTTAGTTCGTATTTTAGCACGACTATTGTTGTTGTTATTTACTCCCACCTTTTTGGATAATGCCATAGGGGGAGAGAAATAAACATACAAGATTCATAATGAATGTGCTAAGTATGTGCTAACACTTTGAATCTAAGATTGAAGTTGCCTTAGATTCAGAGGGAGTAGGATTACAATGAATATGGATTTTTATTTCCTAGATTTCATGAATTGAATTCACTCTTATCTTATTCATTTGCTTCAATTGATATATAGATGCCCAAATATTTGTTGACTAACTTGATTGACATCTATGTAGGGGAGTAAGTTTTCATTACACACAATTATTTATCTTTTTTTATGTTTGTTTGTCATCATCAAAAAATGGGAGAATGTTGAGTATTGGAATTCTCCCTACTTGGTGTTAATGATGAGCAAACATAAATACTTGTGACTAATCCCCCATTTTACAGTTAATCCATTGCCTAAGCTTATTATGAAGATCTACTAACAATGAATGACACTCAAAGTTCATTGAAGGCAAATGAAATGTTTGGATGATCGTGGATGGTGTTTGAAGCTCCATGAAGACATCAAGATCATACATTGAATAGAAGAGAGAATTCGTCAATGTAAATTTCTTTTATCTCTTCTAGTATGTAGCTTAGAAGTAGAACATTGATGGAGCACTCACACACATCAACATTTCTGTCTTAAACATCAATAGATCAATTGTCCTTAGACTCCAATTCATTTCTTAGTGATTGTGCTTGGATTGTTTATAACAGTCGACTACTGAACGCTTTACAGTTGCCTGTCTAAAAAACAGTCGACTGTGTTTTGTTCTACAGTCGCCTGTTATGCACAAACTTTTACAATGTAGTTTTGGGCTTCTCTGTCTTATTTCGCACATGCAACTGATGAACGATTCACAGGCACCTGTCCAAGTGATAGTCGACTGTGTTTTGTAAATCAGTCGCATGTCTATCTTCTGCCCAAACTTTGTTGATCTGAATTTTACAGCCAGTCGACTAATGTTGAATATACAGTCGACTGTCCCTTGGATCAGTCGACTATCTATGCTGCAACCGTCGTCTGTCTGTGAGCCAATTCATTAACTCAGCTCTCTGGAAATTCTCAGGGTATTTGACAGTCGTTTGTATAAGGATTTACAGTCACCTGTTCTGATTAACAGTCGACTGTTTTATTCTCATCAGTCGTCTGTCATGTTATCTTACAATATTTTCATATTTCATCAACTTACCCATCTTTCGGCCAGTCGCCTGTAGAAGGATTTACAGTCGTCTGTTGGTTCAACAGTCGACTGTCTATGCTTCATCAGTCGACTGTCCACGTGGTAAGTTACCGTTATGATTTCTCACCTACCCTTGCTGACTGTGCAACTGTCGATTGTGGTTTTTTCTACAGTCAACTGTCGCGAGCGCAGATTCTATCCGTTGAGAATTTTCTCACGGATTCCTAAAGGGTTTTTGCCTAAACTGTTTTGTGGATTTGAGAAACCTATATAAGGGACTTTTACTGTTCCATTGAAAGGTGACCAAGTTACCTATGCTATTGCAAAATCTCTCAAGCTTTCATTCTCAAGTTTTAAAGCTCTCAAATCCAAAGCCCTAAGAATTCCAATCTTTGATCTCTTGCTCTCCAACCTAGAACCAAAGAGTTATATTCTAGGTATTTGGTGCAGTCAAGAGAAAGGGCTTTCTCCTCTCTTCCAATAGAGTCTTCAACACACAACATACTTCTCCTTCAAGTTCTACTTCAAGGCATAGTTGATTGTAAGTGTTGCTTTCCTAATTCATAACTTTCGTTATTTGAATTTGCTCTCGGTTTGTGAGAGCAGTTTGCTTGCTCCCAAGTTGTGGGAGTCAAGGTCAATCGATGGTACTTCGATTTCACTTGTAGGATTGCTACAAGTGGGTTTTAAGGAAACCTCAAGTTAGGGTTCTAACTTGAGTATCCGGAGGTATCCGGTTGGAAGGGGCGTAGGATTACCGGTAACAAGTCGGGAAGTGACTTGGGTAATCCGAACCCTTGAAACATCTCTGCTATTGCGTGTGTTTCATTTTGGGTTTAATTTCTGTTACGCATTATTTTGTTGGATTGCATTTAAATTGGTGTAACTATCTTTTTAAATTGCATAAACACTATTCAACCCCATTTCTAGTGTTTTCCCCTTAGACAGGATCCTTACAGATTTCTACTGGAGGCCCTCAAAGCCAGTGATGTTTTCTCGATCTCGGGATCGAATAATAATTCTCTAGTATGTGCCCCGAAGCGAGTGTTTCATGCACCAACAAAACTCAAATAAATACCATCAGTAGCACGGTAATAAACAAAAGAATAAAATGGTAGAAAGTTGAGAAATGATTAGAGTGCTAGTAAACTTCCCAAAATAAAAATAAACTGAGATAGACACTATTGTCGTCCCCGACAACAGGGCCAAAAACTTGACTCACCCGATACCTACACCTACATTCCACCCGACGGTGTCACGATCATCAAGCATGGTAGGGCCCCTAGGTTTCAATTCCTGGCTCAATCCGCAAGTGGACAGTGTCAAGTTGTAGTATAAATGATATCGAATCCTACAGGGATGGTGATAGTGTATATAGGTTCTCAGTTCACTTCTATATCTTGAAGTGAGATAGCTATCTGGTTGGAGGAGTTGGTTGGGATATTGTTGTTGTTTCAATAATAAAAAGGACTAGGTCGTTAGGGATCACCGGTAAGATCGTTGGGGGTCGATGTTGGAATAGAATCCTTACGTTGCATTAGGGTTAGGGGATTAATCTCCCAATTCGTACCACTCTCGTGGGTTAGAATTATGAGGTATTTCGTTAGCTCTCTTTGACGCAATAGCGGTAGCTGTCAACGTAGCAGTATAGTTCGTCGATGGATCCCCTCAAGGAACGAGCTGGGCATGGACATGTAACTTGGTTGGATCCACCGATTTCCAAATTCGAATCCCAAAGATACCCCTTAAGAGCATCAATTCCACAGACCGTGGGCATGATCTCAGTACGGGTTATCTAGGGATTCGGTAGGATCAACCAAAATACACCCCTAAATCCCTAATTCAACCTAGGGATCCAAATCTACGTCTCCCACTAGGGTCTTAGGGCTAACCCATCAACCCTAGAGAGATATACTCACTCATGGCAATATTCACGAATAAAAACACAACTTTTAGAGACGAAGACATCATAACAAATTGATGGAATAGAAATAGAAGACTTACAGCGAGAGATAGATAAAAATTGCGATTTATAGATCCAAAGAAAATTCCAGATTCCCAAACGCAAGAATGATAGAGCACCAAAATAATAATATAATAATTTCGATCCAAATAGTATTCAGAAAATTAATCTAAAACCTAACAATAATCTCCTCAGCTCCGCTCTCAAAAAGTAATCAAAAATCCTAGAAATGAATCGCCTCCTCAATCGACGTCTAGCTCCCCGACTTCATTGCCCTCATATCGCACAGAAGCCGCTTAAAAAAATGTTTCCAAAACTAGCCTTAGCATTCTCGACCGAGTAGGTGACTTGGTCGAGCAATGCGTTGCTCGGTCAGTTGCTCGGACCGAGCAGATATCCTGCTCGACCGAGCTTGACAGGGAATCGAAACTCTCCAAAATCCCTACTCTGCCTGCACGGGCCAAGTCAGCTCAGCTCGGTCAGAGCAGAGGCTGACTCGGTCGCTGAGTAGTTGCTTGGGCCGTGCGCTAGATTGCTTCGGCTTTGGGATTAAGGGCTGCTCGACCGAGCAGATGCACTGCTCGGTCTGAGCCATCCCTGTATCTGCTTACTCTTCTCATTTGCCTCTGCTCGGTCTGAGCATCTGTGCAACTCGACCGAGCAGCCTGGGAAATTATCTCCTGAGGCTGCTGAAGCTCCTCTCTCCTCCTGCTCTCTCTCCTCCACTCCTCCCTAGGATCCTAAAACATGGCAAACTCCGGTAGGGATTCACCAATGAGCTTACAGTCGTGTCGGATGTGTCTATACCAAAGTCGGGTCCCAAATCGCTCTAAAATCAATGAAAACTCATAAAACACTACGAAACTCGAATATAACGTCAAAAATGCGATATCATAGGAAAAATATGGGATTTGGATACGAAAATGGCATGGAATGCAATGAAATGATGATATGAAAATAGTGAAAAATATGGACACATCAGGCACATGCACAATGATGTGGCCGGCTTAGAAAAATTAGGGTTTCTATTTATAGAAAATAATAAATACATGTATTGAAATGTATTACCATGTAGAATATGAACATAATACATAGTATATATGTAGTAACAAAGAAGGATACATATTAGGATTATTTAAAAAAATTATTATTGTGGTTTTAAAGCTATGGAAAAATCCCAAAAATAAAAGAAAAATATATGCATATCAAATACGATCAACATACATAGCATAATACTCGTATACATGAAAACATGCTATTACATCATATCCACCTTAAAACAAATTCCATCATCAGAATTTCAAAACAAAACCATGAGAAAAGATACTTCTATTCATAGAAAAATATCGATTAGGGAAAACAGACTCCACTATACAAACAAATAGTTTAAATTTATATATATATATATTGTTTGAATGTAAAAATAAAATAATATTGAAGCATCATCAATACCATCCTTACACATATAGCAGTATGAGATGACCTGCATAGGCCACCATAAAAATCATGTCACGCCCCGTTCTCCAAAATACCCAGAAATACGACACTTTCCATGGTAACAGAGATGACAAGGCTAACGAAAGTATTTACCCAAGGATTTTACACTTTGACTCTAAATACTACCAAGCATAATTGTAATGATATAAACCTATAGGCCACTGCGTATACTGGGAGAATACGGATGACAGACAAGAAGAAATAAAGTACATACTTGCTAAAATAAAGAAAGATCATAGTCACAACACAGATGCACACACACACACACATACATACATCTATTATACATTTGACAACGATTTTTGAATCCTAGGGCTGACTAGGACAAGCTGACTAGGACAAACTGGTTGATAAAAGACGGCCAGGATTAATTCTTATGGAATGAACGGTTGGGATTACACTTTGAGATGAATGTTTTGTATTTTTAACATTATTAATCTTTTTTCAACCGCCTTGAAGATAGCAACACGTTTTGGGGAAGTAAACAAAACTTTTTTTTTGAAGAAAGCATAAGGCCAGGCTTTTTGGGGAGAGCTTCCCAAAGCTCTTGCTCTTCCCCAAAATAAAGCAAACATCATTTCCCAAGCAACGCAGCAATCTCTCCCCAAAATAGAGCAAACATCATTTCCCAAGCAACGCAGCAATCTATCGGCATCGCAAGCAAGCAACGCCTGAGCCCTTGGAGAAGCAATATCGCAAGCAAGAGGCATCATCGCCTGAACCCAAGGAGAAGGAATCGAAAGCAACGCAGCAATCTTGCAAACATCATTTTCTGAGCCCTTGGAGAAGGAATCGCCTGAGCTCTTTCATCTCGCCTGAGCTCTTTCATCTCGCAACGCAAGCAAGAGGTACGTAGCATTCTTCTTTCATTGCAACGCATCAATCTCGCAACCGTGTGTTCAGGCGATTCCTGAGCCCTTGGAGAAAGCAACCGTGTGTTCTTTGATGAAGACAAAGGTATTTGTACTTCCACTGAAATAAAAAACCAATTTTTTAATTAAAATTATGAAAATAGACAGTTTTACCCGCTTTCTGCTTTTGGAACGTCGATTGCTTTGTAGGCCCAGTGTAATTTTGATCTCCGGTGCCATCTCCTTCCGTCTTCAACTTCTGCTGTTGCTGCTGATGGTAGAGGCATGTTTGCTTCCCATTTGAAGGCTAGGCTGCATTTGTTTGGATTGGATTGAACTCAATAGTTTGATATCAGCAATTTGATTGGATTGGAAGTTAATATAAGCAGTTTGATTGGAATGAACTCAGAAGTTCAAAAGGCCCGGCTCAATTGAAGGTATATTTTAAAGTTTTCTATATTCTCTTACTTCCATCTTCTCTTAAGATTTGATCTGAATTTTTGATATTACCTTAATGCAATTTTCTGGATTGTTATATTGTGGTTTCTAGCTTAACCCGCTGTGTGCACACCACATGTTTGTTGTAATGCGAAGGTAAACATAAAATTGATTTTCAAGACACACACATAGAATAAGAAGAATGACAATCTTTGCACCAATATGAACTATAAGTTCAGTGTTCATTAACAGGATAAGTACTAGGTTCATGTACTCCATTGTTGAACTTACATATATTATTTTCTTGCCACTTGCTGGGGACTTTTTATGTCTTTATTTTGTTGTCGTTGCTTACTTTTTTTGGCAGTGAATAAGTTCAGTTTTTGTTTGAATGTCAATAAGCCATTATATCCATTCCTATTGAAGATTGTAATCATTTACAAGATGCATGGGAACACATATTTCTCAACATTGCTATTGAATAAGTTCAGTCTTTGTTTGAATGAACTTACAAGATGCATGAGGTTGATATTTCTCAAAGCAGGCTTTAGCCAAGATATATGAGCTTTTGACACTGATCTAACCATGTGAAATATCATCACAGATGCTTTTGTTTATGTGTACAATGGGAAATATCATCACCAGAGTATATATGGTAGTTGATATTTTAATGGCATGATGTGATTGTTCCTGAGATTGTCACTCATATCTGATGTTTAATTACAAAACCACATATTATTATTTTCTGGGGTGCATATTTTATAGACAAATTTGCAACAAGAATAAATTGAGGTTTAACATTGGTGCATATATGTTGATACTTAATTATTACGATCAGTTTGGAATTAGCAGACTGGAATTCCTCCAAGCTTTTGCATATATCCCATGGTTAGATATGGTATGGTATGTATATATCCCATGGTTAGATATGGTGTGTGTACTACGGGAAATATCTAACCATGGGAAATATCATGAGCTGCAAACTAATGACGAAGAACCCTCCAGTATATTGCTATCTCTTGCTAACACATAAATTGGTTGAGATGACCCACATGATCACATGGCTGCTACTTTCTTTTCAGCTAGGTCTTTGCATCTCAAGCTTCTCTACTTTCGTTGTGGGCATCATAATCGAATTAGTTTGCTGTTGGGAAGTCGAGCTGCTCGCTTTGTTTGCTCCGCCGTTGATCCTCATCACTGGAACTACATACTCTGGCTAAAAGAATGCACTATCAGTATTGAGAGTGAAATATTTATTTGAGGCAACAACAATAGTCGAGCAGGTACACATCTCTAGCCGACACGCAAAATACAGACAATATGGATTATGTATATAGAAACAAATAATTGAAATACTTCATATGTGAACTAAATACAGTATATGCAACTCAAAAACTTTATGAGCAAATATAAAGTACAATGACATGTTAAGGCCACCATCGCCAGATACCATAAATCTTGAATATGTTCTAAGGTACTAAACCATAAATCTTGAATATGTTCTACCGGTGAGAAGCTGCAGAGGTTAGTGAAGGGGTTCAAGGGTGCAGAGGTTAGTGATAGCCTCAGATGTTCCAAGCGTAGTACAGAGAGGAGGAGGAGTTTGAGATGGATATTGGGTTGCCAACTGAGGTGCACCAAGTTGGTCACATAGGATGGGATGGCTCTAAAAATACAGTTCCAGGGCTCATGGCATTCCCTTCTTCTCTCTCTCATGGGCAATTTGAGCTTGCAGTTGCTGCACAGACTAATACTGCATCTACTTAAATTTTATTTTCACTGGTTGCATGTATTTTCTTGACTTTTGATGAGGATTTGTGAACTGTATAGAACTGGTCTCAATGTCACCTGTATTCCTCTTTCAATACCATTTGCTTGAAATTCGAGATGCAGATCATATGTTCTCAGCCGGGTGAGAATATCCAAGAAATATTAATTTGAATTTGCAGGTAATTCAGACCCCTTACGCCTGCAGATCATATGTTCTCAAAGCAGGCATCGGCTTTGAATTTGAATTTGCAGGTAACTCGGACCCAAATCCCTCATATGCAGAGCATATGTTCTCAGCTTCCCACGATAGCTCAATATTATAGATGGATTTTTTTTCCAAAATTGGACGAGCTCTCAACGGTCAATAGAATGTGGACAACAATCAAAAGCTGGACAAGTACAAGATCCATCATGTGCTTCGGATGAAGTAATGTCAATCTTTATCTCTAAAATGGTTGATGCTCATCTCTGTGCTTCTTGAGCTCTCGATATCTATTCTCTCTCTCTCTCTTAGTTATAGAATTTGATGTAAGGAATCTGCTCATCAGCAACGCGAATGACTCGAGCTCTGTTCTCTTCGATGACGAGTCTAGCCTTTGCCGGAAACCTCAACCATCTTTCATGTCGATCACATGGTCTCATTGGTAGGCAATTGTACATGAATTCTGCCCTAAGGGTTGAACCTTATCTTTCTGCTATCAATTATTTTGAATTGCATTTCACTTATTTTTGCACAAAAAGGGTTATTTTGGTGGTGGTGGGTATGTGGTTAAATAAAATTTGGTGGTGTGTCCCCATCCTATTTGAATCTTCTTTTATTCTTTTTATATTCTTTTTGCTCATATGTTGCATGTTGGATTTTTGCAGGTTGGATCATATGTTATATGTTGAAATTTGGTGGTGTGTGGCTAAATGATTCTTACAGGTGGGATTTTTTCATGTTTTCAATGTTATAAATAATGCAATTAGCTACTTGACAATGTGTGGTACGTGACACTATGCAGTCTACGTACATATCATGGTTTTTCTTCCCATAGCCCCTCCCTCTGCACAATGTAACAAAATGTGCATTTTGAAAAGTGTTTGCTATTGTGTACAATTTATGTGTTTGCTATTGTCTATGGATTCTTTGTTGATTATGGATTTTATGTTGGTTATGATTGCTTTTGAGTTCTGTGTCTGCTATTGACTACAAATTCTCTGCTACCTATGAGTTCTATCTGCCATTGTCTACATGTTCTCTTATACCTATGGGTTCCATGTCTCCTAAAGTGATTTCGTTTTTGTATGATAATCCGGACATAATTGATATTTATGCTCTAGCTAGCTAGAGGGGAAATGTTAGAATTAGAACATGTGTTAGGTATAAACAATGTTTTGATACAATGTATTACATGCTATGCCTGTCGTAATTAGTGACATGCATGGTAGATCAAAATTTGTTTGTTAGACACGGATGGAAGGAGGCTAATCACTCACTTCTTTGTTATTTTCTCTCTTCTAACATGTTACATTGGGAGAAATATATGTTATTCTGTATATTAATATGATATGAAGTTTGCTTTTGGGCCCATATTATGAGACATCACACATGTCGTTCAGTTAATTATCTGCTTTTTAGGCTTCACCCTTTGCATAACTAATATGATTAACTGGTTGTCATGCCTCACTATCTGTGTGATGCAGGTTGGGGGCATCATGTATACTTTAGCATGATGGCTGATACTCAAAGAAACGGCCAGGTACAACCGGCTACACCGAACCATCTTGCTCTTAATTCGAGGTCAATGGAGATGGAGGTTGTTTCTGTTCCTGTTGATCATCATAATCACTTCAGTATGAGAGACTCCAGTCATATTTTAGACGCCATGGAGTCATGTGGAAGATACTAATTTCACCGCCACTTGCTTTTTGTAACATACAAATCTCAGATATCATATCTCTGTAAATAAGTAACCACTCGATGACTTTTTGGTTAGTGACTTGATTGTTTTCTTTGTTTCTATGTAACATTGAAATTCCTTTACACATTGAGATAGTCCTAGAGCATGTTATGCATCATATGTTTCGTTGTAGCTATTTTGGATCAGTTTATTTGTAATATATTTAGTTACAAAATTGCAGCTTGAAGTTTTCTTTTTAAAAAACAATGTGGTAATATGTTAGGTGGGATTATGTTCTAAGATTTTCCCCGAGTTACTAAATTGGGCCGGCATGGGCTAGCCCAAGCAGTGATGCACCGCCCACTGCTGGGAACTTTGTTCATGACGCTGGGGCCTGTTATTTATGTAGCTAGGACTCAAAAGTGTACACGTGGCGGGCATAGGGCTCACCAACAACTTTGGATGCCATTATTGAATCTCCTCGGTTCTTCTGGGGGTCATCCATCTCAAGGGTAAAATTTTCTCTCTCGAGTCCCAATGTTAAATGTGAACCAACATGACCCTACTACATGTTAAACGCTTTCACATAAAATACACCTCCGGTGAGCTCACCGCCATCTACCACACGGTCCTCCTCTTGGGGGTGTAAACGGAATGATTAAATTTTTTTAAGCTTAATCTCACGGGACCTACTTACGAGCTAACTGCTTTATCACTCTAATTATTATTGAGTAATGTTTTTGAGCTTAAGTAGGTCAAAAGCCCTTTTCTCGCTCTTATCTCAATGTTGTCACCCCTTCCTAAACTTCTTCCATAACCCGTGGGCACGGTTCATTTAAGATTTTCAACCGCGAAATCTTTGTTCCACAAAAAATTATTTCCACAGCCAATACATAAAAGAACACCAAATTAGCGTAAAAATATTTGGTGACAAGGGCGCATTTGGCGTGGGCGTCTTCGGCGTGGAACAATAAATTCAGCGCTGAACAATAAATTCAGCGCGGGTGCCTTCGACACGGAACAATAAATTCACGCGGAACAACAAATTATCGTAGAACAACAAATTTGGTGCAGAACAACAAATTAGCGTAAAAAAATTTAGCGTGTGTCTTTGGTGCGGAATAAGAAATTAGCGTAAAAACATTTAGCAGCACGTGCATTTTCGACACGAAACAACAAATTCGGCGAAGACGCCTTCGACACAGAACATCAAATTCACGTAGAACTACAAATTCGGCACGAAGCAACATATTAGCGTAAAAAATTTAGCGGGCGCCTTCGTTGCGGAACAACAAATTCACGTAGAACAAAAAATTTGTCTCGGAACAACAAATTCGCGTTAAACAATTTTGCGGGTGCGCTGCAGGCGCTCGCGTCGCAGCTAAATTTTTTAGGCTAATTTGTTGTTTCGCGTCGAAATTATTGTTCTGTGTCGAATGTGTTCTTCCACGCCGAAGGCGCCCGCGCCGAATTTGTTGTTCTACACCGAATTTGTTGTTCCGCACCGAAGGCGTGCACACCGAAGGCGCCTGTGTCGCTAAATATTTTTACGCTAATTTGTTGTTCTTTTAAATTTTGGCTATGAAAATAATTTTTTGGGGAACAAAGATTTCGCGAGAGAAAATCTTAAATGAACCGTGCCCGAGGGCACGGGTTATGACTAGTACATATACATATACACATACATATACATATAGGTTGTATTCTCCCTCACCACCTATTTGGGAGTGTTGCTTTCATCTACCTACCCTAAAACTCCTATGTACACTAGGTTGGTAGATAAATGCAAAAAAGACTGCTTGGATGGTCTTCATCACTTCTTTACATTTCGGGGTGGATCGAGCTGGTTCGCACAGTTATTAATGGTATGGTAGCATTCTGGATGCAAGCCTATCGTATCCCCCAGTTTGTTATTCACACTATCAGCTCCACCTGAAGTAAATTTATATGGGAAAATATCCACACTTGGGCCTGGAAGGACTTTTGTACTCCCAAAGAGGAAGGGGGAGTGGGGCTGAGACTTCTCTCTGATCTAAATGTATCATCAGGTGTTCGCTTAACGTGGAACTACCTATCCTCTGATAGTTGCTGGGCTAAGCACATGAGAAATTCGTATATGGGAACTGTTGGGTTATTCCTTTCCAAAGCAAAGCCCACTCACTCTGGGACTTGGAAATTCCTCCTATGTTGTTGTAGCGCTTCTCAGAAGCTCATCAAGCGCATTATGGGAGATGGCACATCTACCTCCTTCTGGTATGATAACTGGTTACCCTGCGGTCCCTTGGCCCATCGACAGGATGTGCCCCTTGGAGTTGAGAACAGGGTGGTAAGTGACTACTGGTCCACAGAGGGATGGATTAATGATCCGGCCATCACTCCACTTTGGCCCGCGCTTGTGCCGATCCGCCTGGGTCAGGGTAGTGACTACTGGAAGTGGATCCCAGGGCCTGCTTGTACCTATAGGGAAGCTTGGGAGGGAGCTCGCACCAGGGGTACTCCCTTTGCATATTACAGTGCTGTTTGGTATAGCCGCCACGTGCCCAAGATGGATATCACCCTCTTTAGAGCTTTTCACGATAAGCTTCTCACTAGAGACATCCTCCATAAGTGGGGGTTGCCACCAGCCAGTCATGTGTTCTCTGTGATGAGGATTTGGTAGAGAGCATAGATCATCTGTTCTTTGAATGTAGCTACACTCGTTATATCCTCTGCAGGAGCTTACTCAAATTGGGGATCTCTACCACAGCTCCGTTATCACTTGTGGATGTAGGGGATCTCATCCTAACCCTTTACGGTAAGAAGGACAACGTTGGCATATTGCCAAAATCAACACTGTCATCCATGGTCTGGCACATCTGGAAGCAACGAAACACTAAGATTTTTGAGGGAAAGAGGAAGGAGAACACTTCCATTTTCGAGGACATTGCAGCTGATGTAGTTATTGCTCTCCGTGATATTGAGAGGGACCAACCTGCAGCTATTGCTCCATTCTCCAATTGGGGCTTCTTAGATATCTGACATAGTCTCTTGTACATACTTTTTTGCGTCTCTTTGGTAGTGACTAGTAGGATGTTAGGTTGTAGGGGGTGACGACGCTTATGCCCTCTCCCTCTCTCTTGCTATCCTACTGGCTCCGGCTATTGGTGGAGTTTTGTACTCTTTTTGTGTTTTAATAAAGATTAACACTTACTCGTCAAAAATTATACATATACATATAGATACATATACATACATACATACATATACATATATATATATATGTATATATATATATGTACACACACATATATTATATACATACATACACACATATATACACATATACATATACATGTACACACACACACACACACACACACACACACACACACACACTAGTCATAACCCGTGTCCAAGGGCACGGTTCATTTAAAATATCCCTCCCTCAAAATCTTAGACCGTTTAATTTTACATGAACATCAATAATTAAGGCGGAACAAGTATTAGGTCCCCCATACAATTTTAGTTCACCTAAAATTTAGTTTCTCCAAGAAGATTTAGTTCCCCTCAAAAATTTAAAGATTTTAGTTCACCACAAAATTTAGTCCATCCAGAGAATTTAGTTCCCCCATTGTTTATTTAGTTTCCCACAAAAATTTTAGTCACCCCAATTTTTTAGTCATGTGGAAACTCAAATTTTAATGGTTTCATCAGTTCTGTAAGTTGTGAGAATTTCAAAAGTTAATTATCATCACTTTATGTTTGGTCAAAGGATGTAATCAAATAGGATAGATAGATATCTTCATATGTTCAAGAGAAAAGATAATTACATTACTTAATTATTAAGAAATCTTAAAAATCATTTATTTAGGATATTTAAAACTTCTCTTAATAATTAAAAGACTTACCTAAGAATCACACTTGCTTTTGTCAAAATTTTACGCATTTTACATATACAAAATCCAGTATTCAGGTTATAAAGAAGAACTAAAGACATTATTCAGGATCAAAGTACAACCTTTCATAATATAATGTTCAAACATTTTACATTTTTACATAATTGAAGCAGTGGAAGTTATGAGTAAACAAAATAGCTTAGTTGGGAGAAATAGGCTTAGAACTGTGCTCATTAGTCCGCTTCTTTTGGCAACAAATCCAAATGAATGTTCGACAAAACCCTTTCGCCTGCAATCCTCACACAAGCCATTAGCTTCCTCAAAATATCAACACAGTTCCTTATTAGCTGGAGGGTTTTAAAGAAAATTAACACATAAATAGAGAAAATAGCATCAAAAAATTAGACGATATGTGCAACACTAGCCAACTCAGTACTTGAATTTCATGTCACTGCAACAAATACAATACCTAGGATATTAAAAATAAATTGTAAAAATAAATTGTAAGGTATGCACACTAATATCTTGTTCCATTTAAAAAGATAACATGAATATTTTTAAAATGGTACTATGAACAGGGTGTATGTAAGACAGCTTATAAGGACAAATTTCGTATATTCAAAGTGTGAATCACATATTTCACAGCTTGTTCTAAAAATAAATTGTAAGGTATGCACACTAATATCTTGTTCCATTAAAAAGATAACATAAATATTTTAAAAATGGTACATTGGACATGGTGTATGATAGACATCACATAAGGATTAATAGGATATCAGTAGCAAGATACCCAAGCACTTGACTCCAAATGGATCATTATCTTAACAAAATGCTTATATTATCGAGATAACCAAGACTCTATATATCACTTTTCAACTATTGATATCCAAAAAGTAGAATAAGCCATACACACTTCCTATCAGAATAAACTGAAACTATAAAATTTCACAAATCTTTTCTTTCATGTAAAAACCAGGAATAAAGAGCAATAAGAATATGTGAACATGGTTAACTTTGTATCAATGACTACATGTTATCTAGCAGTACGGAAACATATAAGATCTCACTCTGCAAGCGTAATTTGTGGTATTGACATTTGTTTTTGACATGCATTGACCCTTGTTTCCTGCAAACACTTGAGAGCACGACACTTGAGGATAAAAGATAACCATCAGTTTCATGTGGTTGTGAAAGATGGTAAAAAAGTGAAAATTTCAAAGCTTTCAATCCATGCACTGGATAAGCACATAAACACAAATCACAGACATTTGTCTAACTTATGGAACATTGCAATAAGAGACTACAAAATCAGAGCATATGACAAACTAGTTCATTTTTATCTTTTATCGTCTTGAAATGCTTAGTAACCAAAGGGCTTTCAATTTATAGGCAATGATTGTATATTGATTGGGCAATTTGGGCTGGTTTGAAGAATGTCAAAGTACATAAGATTGATTGTGGTCCAGGTCATGGGTGGTTTAAATTATGCAATGTATTGATGTTTGCCTGCTAATTGGTTGGTTCATCTGTCAATATCATCGATAGTTTGGGCAAAAATAACACACGAATGACCATGTCAAGAATGTGAATGAAGACATAACAACCTTGAATGGCACGACGAATGGGGTTCAGATCAAGACTTGGCAAGTGGAATTGATACCAGAATAAATCCATCGCACTTTGCCAACATTTAACCTGGATTTTCTTTACTTTTGTAAATAGTAACATGGAGGTTGCAGATATGTAGAGCACATAATGTTTCGGAACATCAAAATGCACGGTGTTAAAAATTCGATAATCATAGATCTATTCTACTGCGATTCCAAGACCCCATGCCATGAACATGTAAAATGAGAATGCTTAAAACTTAATACCAATAGCATTTTCTTGATAGGACTATCGAGTGGTTAACGTTCTTATATGTGATACCTCCAACTCTAGACAACTTGGCCACCCATGCCTGAAGACATGATCTAAGGATGATCCAGACCTGGATCTAGGTAATTGGGTCTGACTTGCATATAAAGTAGGCGATGACGTCATTGCCTGAATACGGTATCTCTGATCGGGTTTACAAATTATATGGGTTGCCTTCACAATGATCAGTGATAGCGATCCTATTTTCATAAGTTCGTATTGGACTGAGTATGTTTAAGCGATATCTTAAATGCTTCTGCAGTCGTAAGCCTAAGGAATGACCTAGATGGGTGACCACAGCTGTGTTTTGGTACATTACTAACTGGAAGAGCCCCGTCCACACGATTTCGGAAAACCTCCTACTGTATTATCTTACTCTCCAAACACATCCATGCTACCTTCAGTTGATGCATTGTTTTCAATGGAAGTTATACTCTACGGCTTTGGAAAGGATACTCAGAATCAGAGCCAGAAATAGGATGAAAAAACAAACTGATGCTGACAGATCTAAGTCTGAGAGACTTTCAGATTGAATTCTAGGTATATCTTCGACTTTAGCCATGTCGACAGATTAGTGTAGCAACACACATTTCTCGCAAACTTTCTCCAAGTTTTATGAATTCTACGATGAAAAAACATACTGATGCTAACAGATCTAAGTCTGAGAGACTTTCAGATTGAATTCTAGGTATATCTTCGACTTTAGCCATGTCGGCAGATTAGTGTTGCAACACGCATTTCTGTCAAACTTTCTCCAAGTTTTATGAATTATACCATGACAAGTAGATAGACTGAAATGCAAGTGAAAAGGCCAGATACATTAAGGAACTAAGGTCGTTAGGGGCTTTGTTGCATAGAATGTGTAAATCTTGTAAGTTGAAATCGTCGGCAAGGCTATCTAGAAAAGAGTAAGAAGCAGAGCTAATTAAATGAGGCCACACACAAAAAACTGAAGTTTGAAGTTTTTGATATCTATATCCAACACGAATACTCTGAAAATACAAAACTAACACTAATAATTGAAAATAATTTGATATTAGTTAATGGAAAAAAGATACACTGGTTGGAAATAATAACTGGAATTGGTGCACGGCTTACATTTTATCGCTTTCGAGCGTTTTGAAAAATTATCTGATGCATGGATACCTTAACTTCTCACTACTTGGCTTAATAATCTATTACCTGCACGATAGAAAAACTGAAGCACATCAAATCAGAAAATTTATAGTAGCGTAGATATCAAATGAGACGCATAACAATTGTATTCTGCATAACTCCAGAAAGAACCGCTGCGAAATAATTCTCCGTGCTCCCCAAGAGCTGCCTTGCGCCTTGCTGCCTTGTGCCTTGCAAAATGCTGTGAAACCAAAAAAGAAACTCTAGAATGAACCAGTTAAATGATGCTCCTTGATTTTTAGGCAAATGAGGAAAAGGTGAAATAAACATAACATATGCCTTTCAGAAATTTCAGAAATCGTATGAACATCAAGGAAATTTCAGAACTTTCACTTTTTTCATACAGCCAAGGAATTTTTAAAAAAATTTCGATAAGAACAAAAATATGTGGAAATCTTAAATCAACAATTTTTTAGACCAAACCCTTTTATGATCTTGGCCCTCTTTCTATGAAAATGCTGTGAAAATCAACAATCTTTGAAATATTTGAACTTAAAAAAGAACCAAAAAATCTGTGAAATCTTTGATCGTGGCCCTCTTTGATGTTCTTGCAACTTAAAAAAATAAAAAACGAACCAAAAATCTGTGAAATAAACGAACCAAAAAAGAACATTGCTTTCAAAAATCTGTGAAATAAACGAACCAAAAATCTTAAAACGATCCAAAAAAATAATCATTCAAAAAAGAACCGAACCTTTACTTAAATATGGGGTTCTTTGATCCATTCAAAAAACACCGGCAGCAATTTCAAAATATTAACAAACCAAGAAATTTCTGCCGTGCGAATAGGATGGGAAAAGAACCGAACCTTTACTTGCGCCTTGCTGCGGAAAAGAAATGAACCAAAAAAGAAACGCTGCCTTGCCTTGCTGCCTTGCGTTTGCTGTATGAAAAAAGTGAAATATGTGAAATCAAAAATTTCTTGCGCATTGCTACCTTGCGTTTTAGGAAAGAAGTGGATGGGATCAAAGAATTGAACCTTTAGTTTGCAAGATATTGCTGCCGTGCGAAGAGGATGTGAAGCTCTCGGGGAAATGACTGTTGCTCTCTTGGGAAGCTCTCACCAATCAAGCAAATGCCAGTTACTCTCCCCCAAAAAACCTATTGATATCCCAAAAAACAGGCTATTGATCTCCCCACGAAAAGAAATGGGACCCACAATTCATTTAGGCTGAGTTCTAAGCAAAGATATCTCAAAACTTCATCTAAACCGTTCATTCTCTAAGATTAAATCCTGACCCTCTTTCTATCAACCCCTTTGTCCTAGTCAGCTTGTCCTACTCAGCCTAGAATTTAAAAATCACTGTCAAATGTTATATATATATATATATATATATATATATATATATATATATATATATATATATATATATATATATATATATATATATATATATATATGGCAATCTTCGGGTGCGAAAAACCCCGTGCGAAAGCCGTGCGAAATCTTTTTTTTATTTGTTTGAAATTTTTTTTTTCAAAAATTTTTTTTTTGATGTTTAATCCATACAATTATATACCCCAGGGAAAATAATGGGTGAACCCGTTGGGCATTAGAGCACTCATCCACCCGTTACAAATTTAACGGTCTCAAAACGTGCGAATTTGATGAAATGCCTTGATCGAAGGCCAAATGACATTATTTCTCAACCATTATTTTTTGAGGGAGGTATAACAACATATAATGAGGGTGGAAAAAAGAATTTTTGAAAAAAAAAATTTCAAAAAAAAACTAAAAACATTTTCGCACGGTGCGAAATGTTCTCACATGAAGATTTACCTATATATATATATATATATATATATATATATATATATATATATGTGAAAAATGGAGAAGAGCTGACAGCGCTGGAAATTTTTCCAGCGCTGTCCGCATTTTGGGGGACCTAAAAATATTTTTTTTGAAATATTTTTTTTTCAGTAGTTAGATACACTTGTTAGGAAGCTTCCCACAAAATTTCAGCTCGATCCGACACCGTTTGAGCCTCCGTTCATCGATTTCAAAAACGTTGCGCAAATCTGTCCACAGTTTTGCGCAACGTTTTTGAAATCGATGAACGGAGGCTCAAACGGTGTCGGATCGAGCTGAAATTTTGTGGGGAGCTTCCTAACAAGTATATCTAACTACTGCAAAAAAAATATTTCAAAATAAATATTTTTAGGTCCCCCAAAATGCGGACAGCGCTGGAAAACTTTCCAGCGCTGTCAGCATTGGCCCATTAACCTATATATATATATATATATATATATATATATATATATATATATATATATATATATATATAGGTTAATGGGCCAATGCTGACAGCGATGGAAATTTTTCCAGCGCTGTACGCATTTTGGACGAGATAAAAATTTTTTTTTGAAATTTTTTTTTGCAGTAGTTAGATATACGTGTTAGGAAGCTCTCCACAAAATTTTAGGTCAATCCGACACCGTTTGAGCCTCCGTTTATCGATTTCAAAAACGTTACGGAAATCTGTCCACAGTTTTGCGTAACGTTTTTGAAATCGATGAACGGAGACTCAAACGGTGTCGGATCGAGCTAAAATTTTGTGGGGAGCTTCCTAACACGTATATCTAACTACTGCAAAAAAATTTCAAAAAAAATTCTTTTATCTCGCCCAAAATGCGGACAGCGCTGGAAAAATTTCTAGCCCTATCAGCTCTTCTCCATTTTTCACACACACACACACACACACACACACACACACATATATCCTTGACATGGCTAGGGTGGCCCGCACTCAAAAATCTGTTTTGGAAGATGGAGAATGTAGCTCTGCGCGGATTACTTCTCTTCCACAGGCTGCAAAACTTGGTCTCTCTCCTAAGTCCCAAGCTCCTCACATTGGCTCCATCAGGCCCAGTTCAAGGCACATTCCTGATCATGTACTGCTGCAACTAGTTGATGATGCTCAACCACATGCGAATCCCATTATTATCAATCCTGCTTGGGAGGAAGAACTTTCTTCCCTGAAATCCAAGCTGCCTACTAATAAATCTAAAGCAACTTCGCTATCTCCTGGCACAATTCGACGTAGTTCTAGGCTGGCGCAATCCCAGCCACACTCCAATTCTTGCTAATGTCTTTGCTCTTCTGGAATTCAAGAGGCTTGAATAACTCAGCTCGTCGGGCTGATTTGAGGAATAAACTTTGGGTACACAAGCCCTCTATTGCTTGTCTGTTTGAGACCAAAGTTGAATATTCTAATAAAGAGAGACTAACAAGGTGTTTTTCTGACAACTGGATGAGTATTGATAATTTCAATCTTCACAAAGGAGGAAGAATATTTATTTTCTACAACCAATCTTCCTGGAAGTGCTCTATTCATTCAATTTCCAGTCAGCACTTGACGGCTATCTTCTCGAATACTGGTGGTTTCGTTATGGCGTTAACAGCCGTATATGGCTTTAATCTCCCTTCATCGCGACTCCCACTATGGGATTCCATTTTGGCTGACTCTAGAATGGTGAATCATCTGCCGTGGCTACTAGGCGGTGATTTCAATAGCATCCGGTGATCTCAGGAAAAACTTGGTGGCCGCATTGTTGACTCCAGCTTTACTGATGCTTTTAACTCCTGCATCTCCAACAGTCAGCTCCTGTAGCTCAAAGGGGTGGGCAACAAATTCACTTGGAATAACCGGAGGACTGGGGGTTCCCGTATCTCTGCACGACTAGATCATGTATTCGGCCACTTAAAATGGATCCAATTACTTCATCACTCTTATTATGAATACACGGCGGCTGGAACTAGTGACCACTCCGGAATTCTAGTTTCACCTCATTCTCAGGTACTCTCTTTCCCCAAGCCGTTCCGTTTCTTTAATGCTTGGATAAGCTACCCTGGTTTTTTTGACCTTGTGCAACAACACTGTGGAGTTGGCTCCTTTGGTTCCCCTCTTCAAAGGTTTGCGGCTAATCTCAAAAACCTGAAGAGTCATCTTAAAGCCTGGGCAATTTCAAACAGGGAGAAGTTGGATGTTGCTTCTTGTCGCTCTTGGCTGGAAACTTTACAAAATGACCCAAACATTATCTTTGATCCTGTTTTGCAAGAGAGAAAGAAGAAGGCATCTATCCAATTAGGCAAAGCCCTTGATGTAGAGGAGGCAGAATTAAGGCAGAAGAGCAGACAAAACTGGCTCAATCTGGGAGATAGAAATACTAGATTTTTCTATGCGGCCATGAAATCTAGACATTGCCATAACAATCTCACCCATCTGATGTCTACTGATGGGGCTAGCTATGACCCTATTGCTTTTCGTAAGGAAGCTTCTTCTTACTTCATGAATTTATATTCACAGACTGATTACTGGAATGTATTTCCTAAACTTACCCCCAAACGCATCTTAACTCCTGAAGCTTCTGACTGGATGGATAGGCAGGTATCTGAGGTTGAGATTAAAAATGCTGTGTTTCAGATTGGGAAAGACAAGGCGCCTGGCCCTGATGGTTTCAACGCTTATTTCTACCATCAGACCTGGGAGATAATTGGGGAGGATGTTATCTCGGCTGTCTCATACTTCTTTAAAACTGGTAGATTGCTTCATCACATTAATCATACCTTTCTGACTCTCGTAACTAAAACTGCGACTGCCTCAGGTTTGGGTGATTATAGACCTATTTCATGCTGCAATGTCATTTATAAGATTATTAGCAAGGTCCTATGCAACAGACTGAAACATGTTATATCTGATTTAGTCTCTTCTAATCAAGCTGCTTTTCTTAAGGGCAGGCTTTTAGCAGATTGCACCCTTATTGTCCATGAGCAGATTAGAGACTTTAGCAGTCCCATGGGCGCCAGATCTTGTATTAAATTGGATCTGCAGAAGGCCTTCGACAGTGTCAACAGAGAGTTTATTTATTTCCAATTGCACTAGATGGGTTTCAAGCACAGATTTATTAGCTGGATCTCAGAATGTATTTCCTCGCCCATGTTCTCTGTCTTAATTGAGGGTTCCCCTAAAGGCTACTTTGCTTCCAGCAGAGGTCTGAGACAGGGGGATCCACTTTCCCCTTACCTCTTTGTTTTGGTCATGGAGGCTTTCTCTCTCCTGATGGATAGGGCTGAAGCCTCTAATTCTATACTGCCCTTGAAAACGATAGGATCTATTTCACACCTGCTGTTTGCTGATGACCTACTAATTTTTTGTCGGGCAACGCCTCGTTCTTTGACGGCCTTCAGAATATTCTCCATCACTTTCATCTTTTTACAGGTCTTCAGATAAATTGGGACAAAAGCTCTGCCATCTTCAGTAAAGGTGTTCGTGATGCTAGAGGCCTGGCAACTTCTCTTGGAATCAAATTGGTTACTTCGTTTTCTATGTACCTGGGACTCCCACTCTCTTCTAACTATCCTAGAGCATCTATGTATGGGAGGTTGGTAGATAAATGCAAGAATAGATTGCTTGGGTGGTCTTCCTCGCTGCTCTCCACAGCAGGGAAGATCGAATTAGTCTGTAGCTTAATTTATGGCATGATGGCTTTCTGGATGCAAGCATAGCACATTCCTGTAACTGTCATTAGAACCATCAATTCGGCTTGTAGAAATTTCATATGGGGAAAGCTAAACATCTGGGCTTGGAAAGACTCTTGTGCTCCTAAGCGGGAAGGGGGTGTTGGCCTACGGCTACTTAAAGACTTGAACTCGGCTTCAGGAGTTTGGCTCACATGGCGGATGCTCACTTCTAATGGTCTTTGGGCATCATACATGAGAAGGCATCATATTGGAGTGTCTTGCAAATTCTATAGCACCAAGCCTCTTGCAACCCAATCTGGTACGCTAAAGTTCATGTTAAGAAATCGATGTTTTTCACAAAATTTGATCAGACGTACTCTTGGAGATGGGTCTTCTACTTCTTTTTGGTTTGACAACTGGCATCCCAAAGGTCCCCTCCATCTCCTAGTGCAGCCTCCCCCTGGGGCAGAGGCCATTCGGGTTTCAGATTACTAATACTCGGGTTCTTGGCAATATGCACCTGAGCTTCAATGCATTTGGCAGGACCTTCAACCTATCACACTTGGCAGCCAGGCAGACTCCTGGAAGTGGATCACTACACCGGATTTCTCATTCAGTTCGGCATGGCAAGGAACCCGAGAGCCAAAGCCGGCCTTCCCCTTCTTTGGTATTGTCTGGTACATGATGCATGTGTCGAAATTCTCTCTAACTCTTCTCCGAGCTCTGCAAGGTAAGCTACCTACCAGGGATATTCTTTCAAGATGGGTGTTTCTATTGGATCAAAACTATGTTCTATATGGTGATAATGTCCAGGAAAATGTGGCACATCTGTTGTTTGGATGCGCATACTCCCAATACTTACTTTCTAGATGCCTTCTCAAACTTGGGTATACGGGGAATGTCCCTACTAGCCTACCAAGTGTGTGTGACTTGATCCAATCCAAATTTAGGATCACTGAGCCAGTCGGGGTGCTGGCTAGGACTGTGTTGGCAGCAATGGTATGGCATATTTGGAAGCAGCGGAATAAACGGATTTTTTAGTCCAAAAGGTTATGTAAGACCTTGCTTTTTGAAGACATAGTAGCGGATGTCACTATATCTCTTCGGGAACTAAATCTGGATGAGGCTACTGATATCACTCCATTCTCAAACTGGGGGTTTCTGGATGCTGGCTAATTTGTATAGGCTATCTTGGTATCTTGTTTTTTCTTTCTTTGGACCCCCATTGCTACGGCGGATATTAGACTGTATTGAGAGACGGCGCTTGTGCCCCCTCCCCTCTCTCTCTTCTACCTGCTGTACCATGTCGAGACCCTTTATGTACATAAATTTTGATATTTATATAACAATTTTCTTGCTTGTCATATATATATATATATATATATATATATATATATATATATATATATATATATGAAACAAAGAGTACATCTGATATTTACAAGAAATTGGAAACTAAGAAAACTGAATACATCATAAAATTCAAATAAAACTAAAAATAACCACAACCCAAAGGTATAAGAGGGGATAACATAGGTAATATCCCCAACCCACAAAACAGTGCACACACATAAAGTACAACTCACTCTATATTCTACCCATGGGAAACCAGCTCCACGAAATTGCCCTCAGAGGGCTCCACATCCAGCTCGAAACTCTGGGTAGTCTTTTGAATATGGTTATGCTCTGTCATTTCAGACTCTAACCCTGTGAAAAAGGGGATGGATACGTCAACGCGTGTACAGTAGGAAAACTAACAACCCTAGGTCGGTATGCCAATCTCAAAAATGTCATACCTAGCTATAAGTCAGGCTACAAGTGATATCAATGACAAAGACTAGTTTCATAATTTAAAAGTAAGAACATTAACTGGCATGCTTATAAAAGGAAACATAGCAGAAGTTGAATGCATGAGGAAATTCAGGCAGAAATTAAATGAACGACTACAGATAATAACTCAAGTACATAAGAGGAAATTCACAAAGAAACATAACTAAAGAACCACAATTAATTAAAAGGGGATCATGAAGACAACATTTCCACAATTGTTTTTGTTATGATTTGGAAACCCAGATAGAAGGTAACACATAAGACACTGGACCGCACCTAGTGTGGGTGGAAAAGTGGTATCCCGTTAGTGGAACACGAGTACTGATCAATTTTAACGAGACCTCTCGTAACCCCCCAATTTCAGGAGTGATAATATCATTTTATACATATCAATTACCTCATGGTGCATCACGAGTACACTATATGCATCTCCAACTCTGCCAACTCCCCCGTTATCATGAGTGTGATTGAGATACATTTCTAGTCTAATCCAGTCCTTATGCGTACATTGTACCAGATTTTCTCCAAACCCAGTGTCTAAAATCCTCACCAACCTCGGGGCAGACCGAGTCATCCAGTTTGTTACTACTCTCAATTCCTCACTCTTCAACGTGTAATAAAGTCCATCATTCTCAACATTTTCACACAGTCTCGTTTACCGCTATGCACATTATTTCATGTCCATCATTATTTCGACGATGTCATGATTTAACAGTGATAATTGCATTATAATTTCATAATGAAGAATATTACAACACTTCATTTCCAGATTTGGCTACCATCATTTCATCCTGTACAACAATCGTAGAATTTATATAATATAAGACATGGAACTTTAGCCAAAAACATGGAACATGGAACATATATATTAGCATGGAATTAATAACATACAAGGTTAAGCTAACCATAATAGCACATAGCATCTACACTTAGTGTTTGCATGGCATGGCACATATTCTTACAACTAGCATAAAGTTTAACATATTTTGCAAGTGACTACAACATGGCACATATTCTTACAACATAGCATAAAGTTTAACATAAAATGCAAGGGGCTACAATATGTCACATATTCTTACAACATAGCATAAATTTTACATATTATGCAAATGACTACAACGTGGCACATATTCTTACAACATAGTATAAAGGTCAACATGTTATTCAAGTGACTACAACGTGGCACATATTTTTACAACATGTTATAAAGTTTAGCATTATATGGAAGTGACTACGTGACACGTTTTACAACATAGCATATGTACATATTTGCGTGAAATTTATGACATGAAGAGAAGAACATATTAAAATGAATTAATGACATAAATATATTTAAACAAACTACAGTTAGTTTTAGCATGAACATATGAGCATGGTGATGGGAAATTGAATCACATC
>JAULAV010000093.1:93219-132924 GCA_030789695.1 Scilla litardierei
GAGCTACGATTTGCAGATTTTGTTATGAACCGCGTTTCAGCTGCAGGAACAATTGAGGAGGACATCCATGTCAGTCTTGAGGGGGATAGACTATATTTTCGGATTGCTTGCGGGCATTCCCCTCCACATGATACATCCCCACAAGCTGACACACTTGAGCAGCCAACGTCACCATTCCAGAGAGAGCCCACATTGATAGTTGATGAGAAGGCAAAGGAGCACACTGTCGAACCAGAGCATATTGACGAGGAGGCCTCACATGCGGAGCCCGAGCATGCTTTTGAGGAGGCCTTACATACAGATCCAGAGCTTATCATCGAGGAGGTCGTACATCGGGACGAGGACATAGCCATTCATGAGGATCCCGAGCACTATTCTCCTCCATTAGAGCTCCCGCAGCCACCTCATCCTTCCACTGACGTCGAGGACTATCCCACAGAGCTTACTGCTCCCACTCGGGGAGATATTTTTACCCATTCCATTTTTGAATCATGTATTCCATTTGATATTTACTTTGATTCAAATATTTTTGACACGTCATACCTTTTGCAGTGCACGTACGATTATGGACCGGAGGTATGCTTGGACGTGTCACAGTTTGACGAGCCTATCGAGGAAGTCCACACATATGATCTAGATTTACCTGAGCAGCTTAGAGAGGACATCATGGAGACACCTATCACAGCACGTGAGGATATTGGATTATTTCCAGGGAAGTATCGCCCACCATTATTTATTCCATATATTTCTATAGACGATCCTCTTTGGGATACTTTTATTATGAGGGTGAATTTTTTGCAGCGAACTGATGCATCCTATTCTCTGCAGGGTACAGGTGGAGTCCTTGTGGGAATGCTGGAGGATGCATTGCTGGAATTCGTTGGAGTCCGTGGACACACGCATCTGGCGGAGCCACGGAAGGAGCAGTTGGAGCAGTTGCCTGCACCGGCAAAGATACTGGATTAGCCTTTTGCTATAGGTGATATCAATCCAGTAGTGTAGAAATTTTTATGCTTTAAATAAACAAGAATTCTCTCGACAGCGAGAGGACCGTATAGATTTGTTTGAATAAATATCACCTCATATGACGGCAACAAAAATCTTTTACACCCCAAACCCATTATATATATTAATTCCCCTCTCCATATTTTGATATGCCACATCCTTTTTGCTCACCACCCATCGAGCATTTCTTTCAAGTGAATACTCACATTCTTATTCGTTTGACTCAATCTCGCTTAGCAAAGCCATGACATTTTTGATCGAGTCATTTGAATAGGATTGTTTGGTATAAGCTTGGGGGAAGGCGCTCTCATGCATCATTGTATGTGCATGTAGTTGCATTAGGATTTCATGTCATTCATAACATCATTTTTCATTCACCCCCTTATTATTATCGTTGTTCCTCATATTCTTTCATTATGATCACATTGAGAACAATGTGAAGTTTAAGCTTAGCGGAGTGCATTTCCATGCCATTTAGATGCATTAATTGCATTTTTACTTTATTTTAGGATTTTTAAAATTTTTCAAAATTTTTGCATCATCTTTTTGATTTTTCCATCTTATTTTCATTTTATGTGTGTTCATGCATCATATTGTGTGCTTGTTTTTCTTTTCTTTCCTCTCTTTTATTTTATATCTTTATTTTCTTTTCCTCTTTTCGCTAGATTTGTTCCTTATGATGATGTCTCTTATTGCTTTGGCAACCATCACGATGCGTATTATTCCTTGCCATGCTACTTAGAGTATTTCATAGTCCTACTATCCATGTGCTTGCTTATATATTTTTTGATGATTCCTCTATATGAATGCATGATATTAATTGAAGCTGAATGGATGGATTAGTGTTTGGTATGCTTTTGTTGGAAGTGCTCCAAGATTCACGCATCAATTGTATAACGGAAGCATCTGCCTTATTATCTTATTCACCTTCTGTTGCATGCTTGATATGAAAGTACTCTTTACCGCTTGACTTCGCTTTTTATTGAGATGATTGAGAATATCCATACTTACAAATGAGTTTTAGTTGAAGTATTATTTTATTGAACCGTTCTTGCACATCTTAGAGTGAACCGAGTGTTACATTATTTCTTTCTCCACATATATCATTTTATTTTCTACATGTCACTTGAGTTCACCTCCTAAAGCTACTTATATCGCATCTATTTCCTAAAAATCCCCACAAAAGAAAAGTTAGCTCCAAAAAGTCCATAAAGCCAAAAAGGAGCCAAAAACCAAAAATACAAATCATATAGCTCCTACAAAAAGCCAAAACGAAAAATGAGAAACAAAGGCCAAAAGAAAAAAAATATTTCTCTATCTCAATATTGGAGCCACAAAATACTTGGGAAAACCAAGACAAAAATCCCATTTTCCACTATCATATTCCTTTAGATGTGATGCCCCAAGCTAAGCTTGGGGGGGTGAATTCATTTGACCAAATGAGTGAGTATGACCTTAGAGTGGAGACGTGCATGAATGGGGATATTCGATAATGCTTAGACTTTGCAAAATATATTAGATATGGAGATTTTTCATGATTTGAAATAAATATGTGAATGCCATGTCTCTTATTCCATTCTCTATTGCATGCTTGGTGTGATTCTTATATGCTTCAGTTATAACTCTTGATTGAAAAGTGCATTGCCAACATTTGTATATTAAATCCTATGAAATGCGTGACGTGGATATGAATTGATTGTATGAATTTAGAGAATCCCTTTTGTTGTTCTTAAAAACTAGCAAGAACCATGTTTATGTAAGATTTGAAATCCTTATAGCATGTGATTCGTATTTTCCAAGTTGTCGTGATGTGTAGCTTATGGCTTGAGATCTGAGAGAAGAATCTAGCGACCCCTTCCACCTCGTGTTCTTTCTTTTTTATTTCATTTTCTTTATTTTCATCTCCCGAGTCCGTCTCTCTACTTATCTTCCTCGAGGATGAGTAAGAGGTAAGCTTGGGGGATTTTGATCACTCCATATTTTACACCTTTTTTCTGCATGTTTTCACGCCATTTCGATTGCTCATATTGCGATTTTCACGAGTATTCGACGATATTGCGTTACTTTTCACTATTTCTTGTTTTTGTCGGATTTCAGGAAATATGGAGCGATCGGGAGCAAAAATGAGCTTAAGGGACTTGCACCCACTCCGGAGCGTCACCCAAGGCACTTTTGAGAGCTATTCGGCGATGGGAGACGGGTGGAAGAAGAAGAAACTCCGTAGGAGCGACGAGGAGGAGAAACAGAGAAGATTGGGCATCTACAGCATGCCACTCGGCCGAGTGGAGCAGCCACTCGGCCGAGCAAGAAGACCACTCGGCCGACCAGACCGGACACGCTCCAACAGAAGGAATTGGGCGTGCACTTGGCCGAGGGATGATATCACACTCGACCGAGTAAGAAGATCGCAACGCCCGAGTGGCATGAGAAATCCACCATCAAAAGAGGCCGACTTACTGGAAATGTACAGGCTTTTGACGGTTCTGACTCGGCCGAGTACCAAATGCCCCTCAGCCGAGTGAGTAAAGCCACTCGGCCGAGTCACCTCCGAAGACAGGCCCCCAAGATCCTTGACTTACTGGAATTCTACAGGGTTTGTCACTCGGCCGAGTAGAGAAGCCCACTCGACCGAGTAGAGAAGTCAACTCGGCCGAGTGATGCCGAGGACAAGCAGCGTCCAGATTTTCAGACAGCCTCCCACTCTTTTGAAATCTGCTATCATTCCAGCAAGCAAAGTATTTTTCTCATATTTTTTATGGATAGTAGACTTCATGACGATTCCAACGCCGCCAAGAACGCGCAAATCAGAGGTCGGATGAAATCTGGAGAATTTCTGCAAGTTGATGCTGCAGTGCTGGAATTTCCACTCGGTCGAGTCACATTTTCCACTCGGCCGAGTCGGCGACGGGCCCAGATTTTAAGTTGCGGTTTGGGCTGTTTTTGGGCATGAATTTGAGGGGTTTTCTAGGGTTTCTTGCTAGGGTTTTGGGGGAGTATTTAAGGGTTTTGTAGCCACCATTAGAGGGGATCCCCATTATGTTTTCTTCGCCCCCATATGTTTTTCTTAGGATTATTTTAGAGGTTAGGACATGCTATGGCCCCCTCTTGGATCTAAAAGCTTGTATTTTGGATTGAAGATCTTCATCAAGCTAAGTATTTTCTTCTTTTTATTTGAATCTTTGTTTTTATATCTTTTTGTATGCAAGCAATGATTTCTATTGATTCTCATATCCTTATTGCTATGCTAGAGTAGATTTGTTATTCTATGGTTTGGGATGAACCCTATGGATCTAATTTCATATTTGTGATGAATGAATTTCTAAATTGCTAGAATTGCTAGGAGGTTAGGTTGTGATTGATTTACTACGGATAGTTAGGGATTTCCATCGATTTGGGATTTGCAAGAGATTGGATTCTAATCGATGGGAAGGCCTAGATATTCGATTTAGATTCACAATTGGATTTCTCTAGATTTGGTTTGCAAGAGATTGGACCAAAGCTAGGATTTTTAATTGTAAATCTATACCAATATTTGTTTGCAAGAGATTGGAAGAATACGAACTATCACAACCTAGATCGTGACTCGAGTTTGCACGAGAGTGGGCTCGAGAAGCGATTGGACAATGATGTCGATCCTAATGCTAGTGGCTTAGGTTAGGGTTTGCACGAGAGTGGGCTCTAATCTAGGTTTGCTATAGACCGACAATAGCGCGAGAGCGTGAGCTTGGTTCTCTATTCAGCTACGACTAGTTCACCTCAACGCAAGCCTAGTAATATTGAGATTCACTATTCACAATGACGAATGACGATCCGTAGTGGGGATTCCCTAGCCCTAGACACTTTTATTATATTATATTTGAATCGATATTTGACCGATGTCTCTATCTCCGACACCGACATCCATCACCATTGCCATTACATCATACCATAGCCATCTCCACCAATAAAACATTCATAGTCAAACCAACCTAGGATAGATTGGAACCAACACCACCTCCTCGTGTTCGATACCCGCTCGTCACTACACCGTGCGCTTGCGGTAAAACTACAATCGTTCTCCGGGTGTGTATCCGGGGCCGACCAAGTTTTTGGTCGTGCTCTTGGTTTGCATTTTAGAGCGATCATTTAACAGTCGTCTATAGAAGGAATTACAGTCGCCTGTTCAGATTAACAGCCGACTGTCTTCTCTTCATCAGTCGCATGTCCTATTCTCCTTGACGTTTTCCAGATTTCAGCAACTTACCCAACTTACGGCTAGTCACCTGTAGTAGGATTTACAGTTGCCTGTTTGTTCAACAATCGACTGTCTATGCCTCATCAGTCGACTGTCTATATGGTAAGTTACCGTTACGAATTCTCACCTACCCTCTGTCACTGTGCAGCAGTCGGCTGTGATTTATTCAACAGTCGACTGTCGCGGGCGCAGATTCTATCCGTTGAGTTTTTCCTCACGGATTTCAAAGGGGTTTTTACTGATTTCGTTTGAAGGGTTTGAGAAACCTATAAAAGGAGCCTCTACTGTTCTATTGAGAGGTTACTTAGTCACTCACTCATTCATTCAAGCTTTCATTCTCTTAAGATCAAAGCTCTCAAATCCTAAAGCCCTAGAATTCCAATCAACAACCTCTTGCTCTCCAACCTAGAACCGAAGAGATATCTTCTAGGCATTTGTGCAGTTAAGATAAAGAGCTTTCCTCTCTTCTAAGAGAGTCTTTCAATACACAACATACTTCTCCTTCAAGTTCTACTTCAAGACATCGGTGATTGTAAGTGTTTCTTAATTTAATATTTCATAACATTCGTTATTTGATTTACTCTCGGTTTGTGCGAGTGGTTTGCTTGCTCCCAAGTTGTGGAGTCAAGGTCAATCGATTGTATTTCGATTTCACTTGTAGGGTTGCTACAAGTGGGTTTTAAGGAAACCTCAAGTTAGGGTTCTAACTTGAGTATCCGGTTGTTAACCGGGTGGAAGGGACATAGGATTACCGGGAATAAGTCGGAAATTGACTAGGGTAATCTGAACCCTTGAAACATCCTTGCGTTTGCATTTGTTTCATTTTGGGTTTATTTCTATTCCGCACTATTTTGTTGGTTAGGAATTTAAATTGGTGTAACTATCTTTTTAAATTGCATAAATAATTTTTCAACCCCCTTCTAGTGTTTTCCTCATAGCCAGGGTCCTTACAATTGGTATCAGAACATTGATTTATAGCTATGGCATCCAACAACAACTTTACTCCACTGACTTCGTACAATAATCACGATCGTGATGGACGTCCACAGTTTTCGAAGGACAATCAACTGTGCATCCTCCGTGTTTCAATGGCACGAACTTCGGCTATTAGAAATGCTAGATGGAGATGTTTCTAGGGAGTGCTTCCCTTTGGAGAGACCTCCACAAGGAATACGTCGAGCCCACCGAAGAGGATTTCGAAAAATGGACGGCTTTCGAGAAATCCGTCGAAGTCAACAACGCAAAGGCAATGAACACTCTTCATTGTGCGTTGGACCCAGATGAGTTCAACAAGATATGCACATGTAAGAATATATATCAAATTTGGAACCATCTCGTCATTACCCATGAGAGAACGAACAAGGTAAAACTTTCTAAACTCTATGTTGCCGTGAAAACCTTCGATATATTTCATATGCAGGAAAATGAAAGCATAGCATCGATGTACAGACATTTTACCGATATCACTAATGAATTGGAAGCCCTCGGACACGTCTATTCCCAACAAGATAAGGTAAGGAAGATCATAATGGGAATGACCTCCAAGTGGAAAAGAAGAGCTATCACCATCGAGGAGGTCAACGACTTGAAGACTTACATAGTTGTGAACCTTATCAGCACTCTCATGTATTACGAAGTAAGACGGGAGAACCGACTAAAGATTTGAGCTATGATGAGCCCTTCAGAGGCCAAGAAGAAAGCTTTGGCATTTAACGCCAATTCCTCATCCTCCGATAGTGAAGAATCAGAAAATGAGATGGACTTGGGTGAAATGGCCCAAATGACAAAGAAGTTCCAACGCTTCTTTCGAAAAGATAAATTTCCCTCTAAGAATAGATTCGATTCTACTAATCACTCTTCCTCTCTTTACTTTAAGTGTAATAAGCCAGGGCACATCAAGAAGGATTGCCCAATGCTACGAAACAAAGAGAAGTGGAAGGCTCCGAAGTACCACAAGTCCAGCAAGAATAAGAAAGATAAGAAGAAAGGACTAATAGGTACATTCGATGATTCAAGTGAAGACTCATCAAGCGAATCCGATGACGAGAAGGGTGAAAGTGCCCACATACGTTTCTTGGCCCGGGAAGATTCACTCTCCGATGAAAATGATTCCGACATGGATGAAACCGAGGTAACTATGGATGAATTACGCATTGCTAATAAAGAATTATTTGCTAGGTATCAATATTTAATGCTTAGATATACTAGTTTAAAGAAATTGAATGTTAGCAATTCATCCATTCCATGCATTATCAATAATGACACCATTGTTGATATTTTAACCCTTGAGAAAGCGAATTTAGCTTCTCAAAATGTCACTTTGAGAAATGAGGTGAATACCCTCAAATCTCAACTAGATCAAACACATCCTAAGGATAATAGTGATCTAGTTTCACGACACACACAATTGGGTTTAGAGAATGATTATCTTAAAACACAAGTGCACGAGCTCAAAGCACGTGTGTCCACCTTGGATACCAATATTTCTTCTCTTAAGGAGAAATATGAGCTCATGTCCTCCCGTATTGTGAGATTCAATAAGGGAAAAGGGCAATTGGACGATTTTCTAGCAAACCAATTTCCGGCCACACATCGTGTTGGTCTTGGTTTTGTGGAAGCAAATGCATACAATGATCGCACCTCCTATAGTGGTGTCACTATAGACTTTGTGAGGCCTTCCTCTGGTGCATCCACAAGAGGTGTCAAAGACACTATAGGTAGCAAACCTACCAAGAAAGTCACCTCTTCACCGTCTCCTCTTTTTGGCAAGAAACCTACTAAGGGTGGAAACCAAAAGAAAAGCCATGCTTACATGTATACAAACCTTCATCCACGTAGGAAATCTCCTACTTCACAAGTGGATACTCATGACACTTTATATGCTCCACATCCACGGACACGTACAAATTCACACATGAGAAATACTCATGTACGTGTTCCTATACACCCATATGCTCATGCGCATCATTCTTACATGTATGCACACCCTCCACATGTCATGCATGCCCCGTATGTTTCATACAACATGCATGTTCCCAAGCATACATATAATCCTCATATGTCCAATGCATATACACCACCTCATTTTTATGCTAGAACCCATGTTCATAAGAAGCATGCACCATATAGAAATCTAACTATGCATGCAACTAGGAAAAGGACTCCCAAAACATACACCATTTGGGGTCCTAAGAATACTAGCTTAAATGATAGGAATGCATATGTTGATTCCTATTTTTATGATGTTATTAATAATGGTAATTATGTTGGGAAGCGGAAGTCCACTTGGACTTGGCTTCCAAAGGGCTAATCCCCTTAGACCCAATAAAAATTGGGTACCATGAGCTTATGGTATACTATGTAGGTACTCAAGAGAAAGAAAAAGAGTAATAAAGGTCAAACTAGCTCGACAGTGGTTGCTCCAAACACATGACGGGAGATTCCTCATTGCTCTCCGAAGTGATTAGCATCAAGGATGATGGAACAGTCACTTTTGGAGGTAACCAAAAGGGAACCATCATTGGAGTAGGTATAGTCGGAAACTCCTCCAAACCTTTAATTACTAATGTATTTCTAGTGAGTGGCTTGTGTCACAACCTTATCTCCATTAGTAAACTTTGTGACAAAGGTTACACGGTTAACTTTGGAGAGGGTATGTGTAAAATTGTTGATTCTAATTCACATGTTTTATTTACTGGTGTTAGGCATAAAAATATTTATTATTTGAGCTTGGTTAAAACCGTAGAACATTGCTTAGTTACTAATACAGGTGAACAACTATTATGGTATCACCGTTTTGGTCATGTTCATTTCAAGCACTTATATAAGTTAGCTAAGCATGATCTAGTTAAAGGTTTTCCAAAAATTGCTTTTAGTAAGAAAAACTTTTGTGATTCATGTGAAAGAGATAAACTTAGTAAATCATCTTTTAAGCTTAAAGAAGGCATTACTTCTAAGAGGCCCCTATAACTACTTCATCTAGATTTGTTTGGGCTAACTAGAACCGCTTCTTTAGGCAATGCTCATTATCGATTAGTTGTCGTTGACGACTTTTCTAGATTTACTTGGGTTTCATTCTTAACTAATAAGAATGAAGCTTTTGAAGAGTTTACCATATTTGCAAAGAAAATTCTGAATCTCTTAGGATCCTTATCACTATCCGTAGTGATCATGGAGGAGAATTTGAGAATGAATTTTTTACAAAGTTTTGTTATGACACCGGGATAACTCACAATTTTTCTTTTTCTTGGGCACCACCACAAAATGGTGTGGTAGAGAGAAAGAAGTGGACTCTTATTGAGTGTGCTCGTACTATGCTCCATGATAGTCATCATGGACTACAATTTTGGGCAGAAGCGGTGCACAAGGTATGTTATGTGCTCAATAGGATCCTAGTGAGACCCCGAACGAACAAAACTTGTTTTGAGTAATTTTATGACAAAAAGCCTCAAGATAAATATTTTCGAGGTTTTGGTTCAAAATGTTTTATCAAGAACACCTTTGGTAATTTAGATAAATTTGAACCAATATCTGATGAAGGAATTTTTGTTGGATATTCCACACGTAGCAAAGCCTACCGGATATACAACAAAACCTCTTCAATGATCGAGGAATCACTACACGTATCATTTTATGAAGATTTTGATTTTTCTCATGTTGTTGATGATAGTGTAGATGCTATAAGTGATTCTCTTAGTAATGTCAAGATTAATGATTCGATTATTGAGACTAACACTACTAATGAGATTGTTGAAGATGTTCCAAGTGATCCAGGAATACCCAAAGCTTACCCAATCGTTCGCAACCATACACATGACCAAATTATTGGAGATATTGGTGTGGGTGTTCGAACGAGGTCTAGAATTGAAGAATTCTCTTATTGCGCATTTGTCTCTACCATTGAGCTAAAGAACATCCAAGAAGCATGTGAGGATAGCTCTTGGATAGTGGCAATGGAAGAAGAACTAATGCAATTCGAGAGAAATGAATTTTGGAAGCTCGTTCCTCTTCCAAGTTGTCATCAAGTTATTGGGACCAAGTGGATCTTCAAGAAGAAGACCGATGAGAATGAGGTCATCACAAGGAACAAAGAAATGTTAGTAGCTCAAGGCTACCGGTAAGAGGAAGGTATCGATTTCGAAGAATCCTTTGCCCCCGTAGCTAGATTAGAAGCTATTAGATTGCTTTTATCTTTTGCATCTCATAAGAATTTCAAATTATTTCAAATGGATGTTAAAAGTGCATTTTTAAATGGTATTGTCAATGAAGAAGTGTATGTTTCTCAACCTCTAGGTTTCATTGATGAAAATTTCCAAACAATGTTTTCAAACTTAAGAAAACGTTGTATTGGTTGAGACAAGTTCCTAGAGCTTGGTATGATCGACTCAAGAACTTTCTTTTGGATTTAGGTTTTAAAATGGGTGAAGTTGATTCAACACTTTTCATTAAGGATTATGAAAAGGACATCCTATTTATTCAAGTTTATGCAAACAATATAATATTTGGTTCTACTAACTTTAATCTTTGTCAAGAATTTTCTAAGTCCATGAAGGATGAATTCTAGATGAGCCACATGGGTGAGCTCAACTATTTACTTGGATTACAAATTCGACAAATGAAGGATGTGACTTACATACATCAAACAAAGTATACAGGTGAGCTTATCAAGCGATTCGGGATGGAATCGTCTTCAAGCAAAAGGACTCTCATGAGTACAACAACCCATCTACAGAAGGATGAGAACGGAAAAGATGTAGACATTCGTCTATATCGAGGTATGATCGGTAGCTTACTCTATTTAACTTCTAGTAGGCCCGATATCATGTTTTTTGTATGCTTGTGTGCTAGATATCAAGCTAAACCTAAGGAGTGACACTTGATTGAGGTTAAACAAATTTTTCGTTATCTCAATCATTCACTAGATTATGGGTTACTTTACCCTAAATCTAGCACATATGAGTTAATCTCATATAGTAATGCCGACTTTGCCAAATCCGACAGGAAAAGTACTAGTGGCACTTGCCATGTTCTAGGAAATTCCCTAGTTTCTTGGGTCTCCAAGAAACAGAACTCGGTATCATTATCCATGACTGAAGCAGAATATATTGCAGCGGGTCTTGCTTGTGCACAAGTTCTTTGGATGAGACACACTCTTAAGGACTATGCTGTTAATTGTGATACTTGCTCTATCATGGTTGATAACCAAAGTGCTATATGTCTTTCCAAGAATCCGATACATCACTTCCGTACCAAACACATAGATGTGAGACACCACTTTATCAATGATCATATAGCTAAGAAGGACATCATCTTAGAGTACATTGAAACCCAAAAACAAATCGCAAACATCTTCACAAAACCTCTTAAGGAAGATTCATTTATGAGGTTGCGTGGAGAATTATGGATTATAGGTGAATCTGAAATTTAGGAGTTCAACTTACTTGTTATAACATCTTTTCAACTCATATCTTCATGTTGCTTCTCTTAATTTGATATATCATATATTGATTTTTAAGAAAGTCTATTGAGATTTCTTTGATTACATGAGTTTTAAGATTGTTTTAAGAGATGTATGTTATAAATGAATTATCGTTTGATTTTGATTCTATGATGAGTTTATGTTAGAATATAGGTCCTAGGGTGAGTTGTGCATATCCTCTGATTTTAACCTCACTGTGCATTTTAGACCAGGACAGACGACTGCCTTTCCTTTGACAGTTGACTGCCCTACTCTATCTTCTCTGGCAAAAAATTGTATCTTTCACCCAGGCGATTGAGGACAAATTTACGGTCGACTGTTAAATCACTAGTCGACTGCATTTTAGTCATCAGGCGCTTGTCAATTTTGTCAGTAGTCTCTGTTTTATCATCAATTTTATTGATTCTAAGTCAGTCGACTGATGAGTATAATACAGTCGATTGTCTCACAGATAGACGACTGTAAGTTATCCAACAGTCGACTGTCTGTCAACCTAAGCTCATTTCTTATCACTTCAACCAGTCGACTGAATATTGTTCATCAGTCGACTGTCTCCTATTGTGGCGGTTCGTTTATTTCATTTGAGCCGTCGATTCTTTGATCTAATGGCCCAGATTCATTTGCCCCTTCGATATTTCATTGAGAGATTTCATTTCGATCGTACTGATTCTCTCTCATCCGATTGAAACCGTTTCTTCTTCCTCGACTAAAACCCTCAGTCGTTCGCTCCTCCGACGCCTTCGTCCCCACTTCTCGTCGTCTGTTGATTGCGTCGCTCGGACCTCAACTGTCTCGTCTACCTCTCGAATTAGGTTCGATTCCTCTCGTGTTTCTTTCATTCGTTTCTCGTCACTTTCTTGACCTAGTTCCTGTCGCTCGATTTCATGGATCCTTCGGGTCCATCGTCGTCAGGAGAAACGTTAAACATCTTTCTCGCTGAACCCTCTCCTCCACCTACTGAGCAGTTACCCTCTTCGCCTCCATCGTCAGGGGAATTCTTAGATATCTTGGTTGGTGATCCTATTCCCTCGGTAAATGTTGCTGAACCCACTTCTCAGCCAGCCGATCAACCTCCTCATTCTCCTCCGTCGGTACATCTCGAGGATTTCCTGTTGGATCCTGTAGATGGCAAACAACACTAGAAGGGGGGGTTGAATAGTGTTGTACAAATAGTAAACTTTTTCGGTTGTTAATATTAGCACAAATAAAATCCTTCTAATGTTGCAACCAGATCAGATGTAAGTCTTTACACAGAGATCTTTACACATCAGATGATATAGAAAATATTACAACCAGATGTAATATGATATAGAAGTGGGGAATATGATATAGAAAATATTACAAGCCAAGTAGAGTGATCTACGCTTGGTTCTTAATCAACAAAGTAATATGATATAGAAAATATTACAACCAGATGTAAGTCTTTACACAGAGATCTTTACACATCGGAATTAAATAAACAATATTTGCAATAATAAATAAACAAGGAATTACAAAGATATAAGATTAGCAAATGAAAAATACTTGTACAAGAAATATAAACAATCACAGAAAAACAAACGCAGAGACAAGCGATTTTATCCTGTTTCCCCGCAACCCGGGTACGTCCAGTCCCCGACCAATCCGGTACGAGATTTTCCACTCTCTGCCTTGGCAAATACAAGTACCTAACTACACTCGTTAGGATTTCCAACGACCTAGGCTTAACCAGGATTTCCAACTGGCAACACCTAGACTTGTCTAGTGTTCCAACAACAACTCAATAAAGATCAATATCCAATTCACCACAATAAATTGATGGAGATTGGTTTTACACCCGATTCTATAGCCAAACAAAAATAGACAAAATTGTGTGTAGTGGCTTGATAGAATAAGAGTATAGATCACACAAAGATACGAGAGAATTCTTTGTGATCTAGATATAATGTTTTTCAAAAATCCTTTTAAACAAAAATCAAGAGAAGAGCAATAAGGATTTGAAAAACAATTAGCCAATAAAACGAGAATATGATCTTAAAAAAATAATAACAGAATTTTGCCAGATCACAATTAAAATAGAATTGGCTAAAGAGAGAATGAGAGCTTATAGAATTTTCAGAGCGTTTGCACGAAAGATTTTGATTTCAATAGTTGTGTTTTTCTCAAATGAAATTAGCTCTTATTTATAGGGAAAATTCTGAGATTTGAAATTCAAATTTACTTTGACTTTTGTCCCAAAAATCACGGAGAAAATCGCTCAACGAATTTTCAAAATTCAAGTCAAAAACGTCAGATTTTTATAGCTGGTAGTCGACTACCTCATGTAGGTAGTCGACTCCCAGAGTGTTTCAGGAATACTTGAATCCCAGCTGGTAGTCGACTCCCTACTGTTGGTAGTCGACTCCCAGAGGAGTTTTTCCTGCGATACATCTAGTCAGACAAGTAGCTAACTCCAGGGTGTGTGGAGTTTCACTACGAAAGTTATAAGATGACTAGAGAAAGCTCTCTAAAACATTTTGAAAAGATTTAAAAGATTTTCAAAAAACAGTTTTCAAATTGTTTTGTGTGCGTGTGTTTTGTCTATATGATTTGGCTTTAACAAATACCCTAAAGAGACACAACACACTCACTATAGACTTAGGACGCGTCTTCGGAAGCTTGATCAATTTGATGGAGTAGAAGTGAGCTTCACTTGAGCTTCTTGATCTATTTGAGCTTTGAGCTTCATCATTTGATCTTAGCCACGTTCGTCCTTGTCTTTGAGCGTAGATTGCGCTTCTTTGAGTATGAGTAAAGTTTCGCATATTCTGCACACTTAATAGTAGTGTAGTTAGTACACTAAGCGTCATTTGGTGTGCTCATCATCAAAACCACTTGGGGTGGAATTCAATTTCCATCACTCTCCCCCTTTTTGATGATGACACCCAAATGAAAAATGAAGTAAGTTTTTTTGTAAAAAATACATGAAAGTATACTTACTCCCCCTGCTTTGATGCGGTTCTCCCCCTGCATCGAAGCCGTTAGCAAAATAAAATAAAAACAATATAATACATATGATTTCATTTTTGCATTTCATATCTTTTCTCTCCCCCTTGGCATCAACAAATTTGTTTTTCAATGATATCATAATATAATCAGGAGGGGAATTCAATTTCATATGCCTACAAGAGAGATGTTAGTTTATAAGAACAACTAAAGTATTGCATAGAAGATAAGTTCATGATAGCTAGCATCACACGATAAAAGTTATTACAAGCCATAAGTCTTAAGGACATAATATTTTTGAGAATCATTGTTTGAAAGAGAACCATTGTTTATGAGAGAAGCTAAGGATGACCGCCATTCTTCTTTAGTTCCTTGATCTCATCAAGGATCTTAACAAGCATATCCTCAGTCATTTTTTTGCTTTTCACGACGAACTCCTTAAGATCGTCCACCTTTCGATTGAGATCTTCAAATCCTTTCTCTTGTGAAATCTTCAATTTTCCAATCTTCTTTAGAAGCATTTCTTGAAGCTCAAGAATATATGCCGGTGCTTCTTCTTTTTCTTCTTCTTCGCTTCCTCTTTCTTCTTCTCCTTCTTCTTCTTCTTCAGAATCTGAAACCCCAATTTTCTTACCTTTCCTAGAGGATGAGGATCCTCCTTCAGCTGCAAGTTTTTCTTCAGGGATGTTCTCATCAAGGTCATGGTGAAGATTCATTCTCCCAAGTGCATGAACATCAAAAACTCGAGCCGGTTCTAGAATAGATGTTTTATGATCCAAAGGCACATTATAGTTAATAAACAATATTGTGAGATAGTGCCCATGAGCTATGGTGGAAGAGGGTCTATCAGAAGAAGCTGAAGCAACTATAGAATCCATGATAACTTTGGCCCAATTGATGCGAATGTTACCTAGTATAGCATAGATACATTTGGCCTGCTTCTCAGATAGGATAGAATGACTTCCAGATTTCTGAGTAATATTATAGGATAATATATTTGCCAGAATTCTTGCAGGATAGCGAAGATCGCTACATGGAAGTTTAGTCTGGAAATGTCTTCCTGGCAAATACATTCTCTCTAGAATAATTCCTTCAGTCATTTCTATTTTATCAAGTAGCATGCCAGAATATGGAATTCCTAGGGCTTCTCCTAGGGATTTAACAGTAATGGCAAGCTTTGTATCAAGAACTTTGGTTATGAAGCGGCTTTTAGCAAGGTCGTAGTCATTATTAGCATAGAACAAGTGCACAAGCCTTGGATAGCAAAGATAAGTATTTTCAGAGGAAAATAGGTTGGCCAAGTTCTGAAAATCTAGTAAGCTATCAATGCCATAATTTATAACATCATTAAGCTTAACAAAACGTTCATGGAGGATGGGTTTCTTAGTGATTTTGATAAAGTGTTCATATGTGGTGTTTTTGAATAGATATGGTAAAATGGTTTCTTTCTCAGAGTCAATTTCAGATGAGGTTTTTCTCTTCTTGGTAAATATTCCTTTGAGAGGCATCTAGAAAGAGTAAAAACAGTATTTTTACAATGCTAGATAAGCAAGAGAGAGAAAAAAAATAATGAAGTAAAGATCATGAAGTAAAAAAGATTTTACGTTGAGTGGGTTTTTGGAAGAGATGAAGTTTGGAGGAGCTTCAAACAACCCAAGCACCAAGAGAATTCTCAAGAGAGGAGGAGAAAATGAGGTAGTCGGCTACCTAGGGTTTCTCTTGGGGGTTTTTAATCTTTGGATGAAAAGATGGGAAGGAATGAGGGCCTTAGGATCAAGAGATGAAGGGTTAGGATGAAGTTTTAGCTTATTGGGTATAAGTTGCCTTGAGGATATGAACCCATTTACTCAATAGAACCCATTAGGAGTTAGTCAAAAAATAAACCCAGAATTTCGCATATACGCTGGTAGTCGACTCCCTCATGTAGGTAGTCGACTCCCTACTGGGTTGAGTCGTTTTCTCATCCCGAGGGGTTTTGATCCAGGTCGAGTGTGATTTCTGAACATAAAATGTTTTAGGAGTATAACACAAATACATAAGATCAAATAAAGAAAAATATTTATTTAATTAAATTTAATCATTTATATTTAGCAAGGAAAAAATTGAGTCGCGCAAGAAAGTTGTTGATGTTGATCCTTTACAAAGCATTTGATCTTATTTTCTTCCTTTCATTTCTTTGGAGTACCTGAAAAATAAAACGTTTATCATACTCTCCTTTTTTTGAGTCCGAGAAGTTATTCTTTAGGAAGCCAAACCCAGTATGGTTTAGTTCCCTCATGAACAATATATTTATAATTTTTGTTTAAATGGACTTGCTGAACAAAGTCGATAGCGTACCTTTTCCTTCATTGATCAGATAATTTCTTTGGTATCCAGATGCTCAAAAAATTGTCGTTAGAATGATGTATCCTAGTATGCTTAACCCGTTCTTGGTATGATGTGAATCATAACCGAGTCCGGTTTTGCTAGATGAGGCTTTTTGATCTTTTATTATACTATCTAGCTTTCCTTTTCCTTTGTTAAAATTCTCAATAATTTTCATCGTAGCGTCGTATTTATCTTTGACAGATACGAGAAGATTATTCAGATTTTCAACTTTTTCATTTACCAATGACATATATTTTTGCAAAAAATCATTCTTTTCTTTAAGGAGACTATTTTCTTTAATGATTTATTCTTTTTCTTTAGTATCCTTTTTAATATTTATAAGTGTTTTTTTATGTTCTTTTATGAGCTTTTCATGCATTTTGCATAGCTCCTTATATGCTCCCCTATAATCCATGTCTTCATCATCACTTGATGACGAATCATTGTCGCTAGATGAATCATGATGCGAGCTTACCTTGGAGGATGTAGATGCCATAAAGCACATGTGTGATGTTTCTCTTCTTTCATCGTTATCTTCTTCTGAGGATTCATCGGATGAGGAATCGTTGCTCTGGTCGAAGACTGCGTAAGCTTCCTTCTTTGGTCGTCGGAATTTGTTTCTTCCGGTGTTTCGCTTTTCATTATTATCTTTGTTCTTCCCACGATCTCTGGAGTCACGATTGTTTCTCTCCAATGGACAGTCTCTCTTAACATTCCCTGGTTTGTTGCAACCAAAACAAATAATACCATTAGTGGGTCTAAAAGATCGTTTTCCATACTTACTTGTGATGAACTCTTTAAAGTTCTTTGAGATGAACGCGATATGGTCTTCTTTGTCAGTGTAATCGGAATCTTCCTCTTGGGCTTTGAACGCAAGATTCTTCTTATTTGGGTTTTCTTCGATCTTTTTGTCTTCTTCAAGCTCAATCTCATATGCCATGAGATTTCCCATTAATTCTTCAATGGTGAGATCTTTTACGTTGTGAGCTTCTCGAATGGCAGTTTTCTTTCCCTTCCACTCGGGTCGGAGGGATCTTAGTATCTTCATTACCTGCTCATATTCGGAAAGTTTCTTTCCTAGTCCTGCAAGCTTATTTGTAATATTAGTAAAACGAGTATTCACATCGGTGATACTCTCTCCTTCTTCCATTTTAAAGGATTCGAATTTTGAATGTACAACATTTATGCTGGATTATTTTACCTTTTCGGTTCCTTCGTGACTTACCTGAAGAGTATGCCATATTTGGTGTGCTGTCTCACATTGGAAGACTCGATTGAACTCATTTTCTGTAACGGCGCAAAATAGTGCATTCATTGCTTTTGCATTGAGATTAGTACTCTTCTTGTCGTCGACAGACCATTTTCCAAACTCAACGTTGGTGGGTGCGATGTACGTGACTTTAGTAACGGTCCAAGCTTCAATGTTTAATGACTCTATGTGAGTCTTCATTCGGATCTTCCAGCTAGCATAGTTGGTTCCATTGAACAGTGGTGGTCGCATGGTATTCAGTCCTTCAGAGTGAAAGGATGTTGACGCCATCACCTTTGTAGCCTTGCTCTGATACCAAGTGTTGGATCCTGTGGCTGGCAAACAACACTAGAAGGGGGGGTTGAATAGTGTTGTACAAATAGTAAAATTTTTCGGTTGTTAATATTAGCACAAATAAAATCCTTCTAATGTTGCCTAAGAAGCCAAGTAGAGTGATCTACGCTTGGTTCTTAATCAACAAAGTAATATGATATAGAAAAGATTACAACCAGATGTAAGTCTTTACACAGAGATCTTTACACATCGGAATTAAATAAACAATCTTTGCAATAATAAATAAACAAGGAATTACAAAGATATAAGATTAGCAAATGAAAAATGCATGTACAAGAAATATAAAAAATCACAGAAAAATAAACGCAGAGACAAGCGATTTTATCCTGGTTCCCCGCAACCCGGGTACGTCCAGTCCCCGACCAATCCGGTACGAGATTTTCCACTATCTGCCTTGGCAAATACATGTACCTAACTCCACTCGTTAGGATTTCCAACGACCTAGGCTTAACCAGGATTTCCAACTGGCAATACCTAGACTTGTCTAGTGTTCCAACAACAACTCAATAAAGATCAATATCCAATTCACCACAATAAATTGATGGAGATTGGTTTTACACCCGATTCCATAGCCAAACAAAGATAGACAAAATTGTGTGTAGTGGCTTGATAGAATAAGAGTATAGATACGAGAGAATTCTTTGTGATCTAGATCTAATGTTTTTCAAAAATCCTTTTAAACAAAAATCAAGAGAAGAGCAATAAGGATTTGAAAAATAATTAGCCAATAAAACGAGAATATGATCTTAAAAAAGTAATAACAGAATTTTGCAAGATCACAATTAAAATAGAATTGGCTAAAGAGAGAAGGAGAGCTTATAAAATTTTCAGAGCGTTTGCACGAAAGATTTTGATTTCAATAGTTGTGTTTTTCTCAAATGAAATTAGCTCTTATTTATAGGGAAAATTCTGAGATTTGAAATTCAAATTTGCTTTGGCTTTTGTCCCAAAAATCACAGAGAAAATCGATCAACGAATTTTCAAAATTCAAGTAAAAAACGTCAGATTTTTATAGCTGGTAGTCGACTACCTCATGTAGGTAGTCGACTCCCAGAGTGTTTCAGGAATACTTGAATCCCAGCTGGTAGTCGACTCCCTACTGTTGGTAGTCGACTCCCAAAGGAGTTTTTCCTGCGATACATCTAGTCAGACAAGTAGCTAACTCCAGGGTGTGTGGAGTTTCACTATAGAAGTTATAAGATGACTAGAGAAAGCTCTCTAAAACATTTTGAAAAGATTTAAAAGATTTTCAAAAAACATTTTTCAAATTGTTTTTGTGTGCGTGTGTTTTGTCTATATGATTTGGCTTTAACAAATACCCCAAAAGAGACACAACACACTCACTATAGACTTAGGACGCGTCTTCGGAAGCTTGATCAATTTGATGGAGTAGAAGTGAGCTTCACTTGAGCTTCTTGATCTATTTAAGCTTTGAGCTTCATCATTTGATCTTAGCCATGTTCGTCCTTGTCTTTGAGCGTAGATTGCGCTTCTTTGAGTATGAGTAAAGTTTCGCATATTCTGCACACTTAATAGTAGTGTAGTTAGTACACTAAGCGTCATTTGGTGTGCTCATCATCAAAACCACTTGGGGTGGAATTCAATTTCCATCATTTCCTTCTCGGTCAACTGTGTGACCATGTCACTTCGATCGAGAATATTGCTGCCTCTATGGATCAGAAGCTCCCACTCCTTCTCGAGCTGCAATACAAGTCTTTCATGCTTCATGGGTTCCCCATTCCTGCCGAATTTTAGGCCATGTTTCCTCCGTCTGAGGATAATGCTCATGCTGATATCACTCCTCCTCCAGGCACAATTCTTGTGCCTTCTGAGGTCCAGACCCCGTTCATTCTCATGCGGAAACCTCTGCCGCAAGTGCATCGTCTTCCAAGAGGAAGGTTCCAGCTTATCGTACTCGCCGCTCTGCCAGGCTGATGTTCCATTCGTCTGGTCGTCCCTCGGACCCCACTGTCATCAACATTGACTGATACTGCAGTTGATATTTTTGGACACTCACCCTGAGACCTAAATGTCTTTTGTTTGTTTTTGGTTAGGGTTGAGTAGTTCTTTGGTGTTTATATGATGGATATTTTATTGTTGTTATGGCTTATAAGTGTATCATGATGTATTTTGATCGTTTTGATGGACATGGTGTTGTCCATATGTCTTGTACTCATGCGGTCTCTTATATATATATGATGTTGCAGTTTCTCGTCTGTTTCACACATTGTATAATTGCTTATCATATCTGTGTGAATTTCAATATTGTCTCCATATATGCTGTATTCTACATGTGATGTGGTTTGAGACGATATGTTTTCTTCGTATATCTCAATGTTGATATTGGACTCCCATTCCTCTAATCACATACGTTTATGATGTGGTTTTATGAGTTTTTGATTTTTATATCGTTAGACTCTTGTAATTGTTGCTAGTTCTTATTTAGCACGATTTTTGTTGTTAATTTACTCACACCTTTTGGATAATGCCATAGGGGGAGAGAAATAAACATATAGATTCATAATGAATGTGCTAAGTACATACTAATAACACTTGAATCTAAGATTGAAGTTGCCTTAGATTCAGGGGGAGTAAGATATAATGAAAATGGATTATAAATCCTAGATTTCATGAATTCATTTCACTCATGCATATCTCACTCATTTGCTTCAATTGATATATAGATGCACTAATATTTCTTGTCTAACTTGATTGGCATCTATGTAGGGGGAGTAAGTTATCTTTAAGCACAATTATTTATCTTTTTGTTTATGTTTGTTGATCATCATCAAAAAGGGGGAGAATGTTGAGTATTGGACTTCTCCCTACTTGGTGTTAATGATGAGCAAACATAAATACTTGTGACTAATCCTCTATTTTGCAGTTAATCCATTGCCTAAGCTTATTATGAAGATCTACTTGCAATGGATGACACTCAAAGATCATTGAAAGCAAATGAAATGGATTGGATGATCGTAGATGGTGATTGAAGCTCCTAGAAGACTTCAAGCTCATGCGTTGGATAGAAGAGAGAGTTCGTCAAATGTAACTTTCATGTTTCTATTCTAGTATGTAGCCTAGAAGTAGAACTTTGTTGGAGCACACACACATCTTCATTTCAGTCATAGGATTTTATTTGATCAACCTTCCTTAGACTCCAAGTCATTTCAATCTTGAGTGTGCATGCCTTGTCTATAACAGTCGACTGTTGAACGATTTCCAGTCGCCTGTCTCAAAACAGTCGACTGTGTTTTGTTCTACAGTCGCCTGTTATGCACAAACCTTTTCAGTCTAGTTTTTGGGCTTCTTAACTTTAACTCTCACAGGAGACTTATGAACTATTCACAGGCGCCTATCTAAGTAACAGTCGACTGTGTTTTGTTAATCAGTCGCATGTCTATCTTTAGCCCAAATTCTATTTCTCTGTTTAATCTGGCCAGTCGACTATTGTTGAATTTACAGTCGACTGTCCATTGGAACAGTCAACTGTCAATGCTACAACAGTCGTCTGTCTTTGAGTCTATCTGATGACTCAACTCTTTGGAAAATATCAGGGTTTTGACAGTCGTCTGTAGAAGGAATTACAGTCGCCTGTTCAGATTAACAGTCGACTGTCTTCTCTTCATCAATCGCCTGTCCAGTTCTCCCAGACGTTTTCCAGATTTCCGCAACTTACCCAACTTACGGCCAGTCGCCTGTAGTAGGATTTACAGTCGCCTTTTGGTTCAACAGTCGACTGTCTATGCCTCATCAGTCGACTGTCCACGTGGTAAGTTACCGTTACGAATTCTCACCTACACTCTGTCACTGTGCATCAGTCGACTATGATTTATTCAACAGTCGACTGTCGCGGGCACAGATTCTATCCGTTGAGTTTTACCTCACGGATTTCAAAGGGGGTTTTGCTAATTTCGTTTGAAGGGTTTGAGAAACCTATAAAAGGAGCCTCTACTGTTCCATTGAGAGGTTACTTAGTCACTCACTCATTCATTCAAGCTTTCATTCTCTCAAGATCAAAGCTCTCAAATCCTAAAGCCCTAGAATTCCAATATTCAACCTCTTGCTCTCCAGCCTAGAACCACAGAGATATCTTATAGGCATTTGGTGCAGTCAAGAGAAATGGCTTTCCTCTCTTCCAAGAGAGTCTTTCAACACACAACACACTTCTCCTTCAAGTTCTACTTCAAGGCATAGGTGATTGTAAGTGTTGCTTAATTTCATATTTCATAACTTTCGTTATTTGATTTACTCACGATTTGTGAGAGTGGTTTGCTTGCTCCCAAGTTGTGGAGTCAAGGTCAATCGATTGTATTTCGATTTCACTTGTAGGGTTACTACAAGTGGGTTTTAAGGAAACCTCAAGTTAGGGTTCTAACTTGAGTATCCGGTTGTTAACCAGGTGGAAGGGACGTAGGATTACCGTGAACAAGTCGGGAAGTGACTTGGGTAAACCGAACCCTTGAAACATCCTTGCATTTGCATTTGCATCATTTTGTGTTTATTTCTATTCCGCACTATTTTGTTGGTTAGGGATTTAAATTGGTGTAACTATCTTTTTAAATTTCATAAACATTATTCAGCCCCCCTTCTAGTGTTTTCCTCATAGCCAGGGTCCTTACAGTCCTCGCCTATGCACCACGAGAAGAGCTGATCCAAGAGGCCGCAAAGAAGGGCAAATATGAGAAGAGGGACGACCTCAAATTCTACAAATATCACAACGACTATGGGCACAAAACCAACGACTGTTGGATCCTCAAAAAGGAGATCAATGCCCTAGTCAAATGGGGACACCCCAAAGACCCGGCCAGTGATCCGCACAACAAGGAAGTATCCTCGAAACAAAAGGGCAAGATGACGAGATCGCCCGTCATTAAGGTGGTCGACTGATGAACTAACTAAAACCCCTGGCAAATAAAAATGAACGACAACTGCTCCGCCATCGATAGGAAAACACCTGTATGCCTTTTCCGTTTTTAATTTCCGTTAATAAAGCATGTTTCCTTTATCGAACAAAACTTCGCATCTTTGAGCTTTCGTAAAGTTTGTAGAGATTACCCAATCAAAACTCCTCTCGAAAGGGGGATTGATCGATCCTTATTTTACATCTTTTTTCTGCATGTTTTCATGTCATTTCGATCGCCTAAATTGCGTTTTCCACGATTATTCGACGATATCACGTTGTTTTTCACTATTTCTTGTTTTTGTCATATTTCAGGAGATATAGAACGATCTGGAGCAAAAATGAGATCAAGGGACTTTTGTACATACTTGAGCGTCGCCCACGGCTTATTTGAGGAGTTAGCAGCGCTAGGGGATGAGTGGAAGAGGAAGAAATTCGATAGATCGACGAGGAGGCGAGGAGAAGAAGAAAAGAGCACAGATACAGCCTACTCGGCCGAACAGAGACTCTACTCGGCCGTGTCAGAAGCTGCATTTGGCCGAGTGAAACGGATACACACATCGAATTTTCGACGTTTTCTCGGCCGAGCAAGAGAGCCTACTCGGCCGAGTGAGAAAGCTCACTCGCCTGAGTAGAACAGGGGTTTTCTTCCGAGAAGCGGCCAAGATACTGGAACGATTGTAACACTACCATCAAACCTATTCTTATTCAACCAATAGCTAGGTATCAAAGTAGGATACTGTCAATTGTCCTCCCTGTGTTCGATACCCGCTTGCCACTACGCCGTGCGCTTACGGTAAAACTACAGTCGTTTTTCGGGTGTTTATCCGGGCACGATCCGGGATCCAATCCCCAAGGGGTGTTGGGAAAACTGAACTTACGTTGATACAAATGCACGGTCGTCAGCCATAAGGCAAAAGGGCTACCCCTTCACTACTGAACGACTCTTCTAAACGGTCGTCAGCCATAAGTCGAAGGGGCCACCCCTTCGCTACTGAACGACTCTTCTAAATGGTCGTCATCCGTAAGTCGAATGGGCTACCCCTTTACTACTGAACGACTCTTCTAAACGGTCGTCAGTCGTAAGTTGAAGGGGCCACCCCTTCGCTACTGAACGACTCTTCTAAACGAGCGTCAGCCGTAAGTCGAAGGGGCCACCCCTTCGCTACTGAACGACTCTTCTAAACGAGCGTCAGCCGTAAGTCGAAGGGGCCACCCCTTCGCTACTGAACGACTCTTCTAAACGAGTGTCAGCCGTAAGTCGAAGGGGCCACCCCTTCCCTACTGAACGACTCTTCTAAACGGTCGTTTGCTGTAAGTCGAAGGGGCCACCCCTTCGCTACTGAATGACTCTTCTAAACGGTCGTCAGCCGTAAGTCGAAGGGGCCACATCTTCGCTACTGAATGATTCTTCTAAACGAGCGTCAGCCGTAGGTCGAAGGGGTGGAACGAAGGGGCCACCCCTTCGCGAGTGAACGACTCTTCTAAACGAGCGTCAGCCGTAGGTAGAAGGGGCCACCCCTTCGCCACTGAACGACTCTTATAAATGAGCATCAGCCATAAGTCGAAGGGGCCACCCCTTCGCCACTGAACAACTCTTCTAAATGACCGTCAGCCGTAAGTCGAAGGGGCCACCCCTTCGCCACTGAACGACTCTTCTAAACGACCATCAGCCGTAAGTCGAATGGGCCACCCCTTCGCCACTGAACGACTCTTCTAAACGGTCGCCAGCCGTAAGTCGAAGGGGCCACCGATTCGCCACTGAACGAATCTTCTAAATGGTCGTCAGCCGTAAGTCGAAGGGTCATCCCTTCACCACTGAAAGACTCTTCTAAACGAGCGTCAGTCGTAAGTCGAATGGGCCACCCCATCGCCACTGAACGACTCTTCTAAACGAGCGTCAGCCGTAAGTCGAAGGGGCCACCCCTTCGCTACTGAACGACTCTTCTAAAGGAGCGTCAGCCGTAAGTCGAAGAGGCCACCCCTTCGCTACTGAACGACTCTTCTAAACGGTCGTCAGCCGTAAGTTGAAGGGCCACCCCTTTGCCACTGAACGACTCTTCTAAACGAGCGTAAGCCGTAAGTCGAAGGGGCCACCCCTTCGCTAATGAACGACTCTTCTAAACGGTCGTCAGCCGTAAGTCGAAGGGGCCACCCCTTCGCTACTGAACGACTCTTCTAAACTGTCGACATCCGTAAGTCGAAGGGGCCACCCCTTCGCTACTGAACGACTCTTCTAAATGGTCATTAGCCGTAAGTCGAAGGGGCCATTGCTTCGTCACTGAACGACTCTTCTAAACGGTTGCCAGCCGTAAGTCGAAGGGGCCATGACGTGCGTTTATATTTTATATATTCACGCACGTCTTCTTCGTGAATTTCTGCTGTTTTCCACTGTTTCATATCCACTCTTTTGTATTTTTTTGTATCTTTTCACTTTCTTTGTGTTTCTGTGCCGTTGCAGGAGATTACCAGCGCTGGGGACATATAAAGCAGATATCATGAGTCCCTAGAGCAACGGGAGGTACCACGCACGATCCCGAGGGCCAAACATTGAAGAATATCATATTTCAACTCACAACCGATCGGGTGGACAGATCCACCTGATCGGTTCGTGCACGCGTATCCGACCCGGACAGAAGCTGCAGTGAAGAAGAGCCCACCCGATCGGTTCAGCGATCAGGTGGAGCCGCAGTGTTCTCTGTTTTTGGAGCTGCTTCCCAACCGGTCAGTTGACCCGATCGGTTCAGTGATCGGGTGGAGCCGCAGTCCTCTCTGTTTTTTGGAGCTGAATTCCAACCGATCGGGTGAGATCTCACCCGATCGGTTCATCTGTAGCCAAAGTTTCCCAGCTCATGACCCGATGACTCACTAGATCGGTTCAGCGATCGCGTGAAGTGTCTGAAGAACCGAAGGCCAAGTCAACCGCCGACTCACTCGATCGGTTGATGCCACAACCGATCGGGTGGTCGTGTACTCTATATATAGGCCTAGGTTTTTTCCCAGAACGAGATCCCCTTTTCTAAAACTGTCTTTTTGGGATTTTTGAAGGCAAAGAATTTATTTTGTTTTGTAAGTTCTCTAATTGTCTTGATACTTTGATATTGCATTCTTAATACTATTTGCTCCATATTTCTATTGCTTGATCTTGATTTCAATGGTTAGGATTTGTTGGGTTGCTCTTTTTGCAATGAATTGTGAGTAGTTTCCTAATCTGTGATATTGGTGGAAACCCCTTCGTGTGTTCCCCCTAGAACGACCATAGGATTAGGGTTTCGACAGTATATATGAATTTAGATGGTTACGCGGGGCGTTTCATTGTCATTGGTGGGAGAAAGACCACCTCTGACCGTCGGGCCAAGGGGAAATAAAACGGGAGTTTGATCCCCTAGACACATCTCACACCCCTAGCATAGACAATGAATCCTACCGCGTGGGAACGGCAGGATGAAATGTCAGGAGAAATCGTTGCGAGCCTAGTGCTCCCGGAGTCGGTCGGTGTTAATGGTCATGGGAATGTCCACCGTCCGAACCCGGGTAGACCTAGCGTATCATCCTGGGCATCGACCGGAATATCGGGCCCATGGGACACTAGGTATCACTTTTAGAGGCAACGTCTCACCACTAAACCCTAGAATCCGATCGAATTCCTATCCATCGGTCGTAATAGAGAGGACACATGGCAGGGTGGAAACCAAGGTCATAGGTTCCTTTTTTATATCTTACATCTTATTTGTATCATTTCATGACAACCCAACTAGCGATATGGCTAGCTCATCCACCGGGTGATCCGGATCCTGTCTGATAACAAGTACACCACACGCCTCCCCGTGTTCGACCCCCCAAGTCACACTACAACACCGTGCGCTTGCGGTTATAAAATTTAAATCTGGTATCCCCGTTCCGACCACACATTGCTAAATCTAGGGGACGTCAAGCTGTCACGGCCCGCTTCCCAAAACAACGGAGGCGAAGCGTGACTAAGGCCCGCTTAGGCCAGAGCTAAGAAGCTCTGACCTAATAAGCGTCTGTAGGGGTACCATTTTAAATATTTTCAGTTTCTTACATTTATAAAGTTTTAAACAACAGAAAGTACAGAAAGGAAGTTGCATTCCTTAATATAAAGGGTTAATATCCAGCGAGTACAAAAAAGTCTATAAAGAGGGAAGCCTAAGCATGGAAACAACTATCGAAAGAGCAAACTAAAAGTAGTGACCTCTGAAAGGTGGCGACCGAAAAGTCCTCAAGGTATGGTCCTCGTCAGGCACGTACTCTGTGTCGACGTCCACGGGCTCCACGTACTCTGGTAAGTCTGCCGCGTCCACGAACTCTGGCTCAACCCCCTGACGTACATCACCAAAAAAAAGGAACTGTACGTCAGGTAAAGTCTACAAAAGAGGTCATACTCTACTGCAAGTGTACCGAACTATTAAACATCGTTTTACTGGTTGATTAGCATGCTGGGGTTATAACTGAGAAGTAAAAGAAGTAACGTAGCAGGAAAGTAAAGCGCTGCAAACAGTAGTCGTAGCGTGTGCTACGGACTACGGGACTATCCTAAAGGTGACAGGACAAGACGGAACTAGACAAGACAAGACGAACAGGACACGTGATACACGAAGGGTTCACGCCTTACGGTTCGAGGGGGATCAGACCCTCTCCCCGTGCGCACGCTCAACCCTACCCCAAACCCAGGAACTCAGGACAAGAAGTACAGAGATCACTTCCGCTAGGGAAGCACCTGAAACGCCCGCAGGCTTTTTGTACCACGGAGATCACTTCCGCTAGGGAAGCATCTGAAACGCCCGAAGGCTTTTTGTATCATGGAGATCACTTCCGCTAGGAAAGCATCTGAAACGCCCGAAGGCTTTTTGTATCACGGAGATCACTTCCGCTAGGGAAGCATCTGAAATGCCCGAAGGCTTTTTGTATCACGGAGATCACTTCCGCTAGGGAAGCATCTGAAATGCCAGAAGGCTTTTTGTGTAACAGGGACATGACATGACAAGTGTACGGGAAAGTTATTCTAGGGTGTACACACGCACTCACACACAAGATAATCCTACGGTGTCAAAAGTTGTTGTGTGTCGAGCTTAGACTTCGTCGTCAAGTCTAAGTCGTCAGGGCGACCCGGACGCTATCATTTCACGTCCGGTTCAATACACTCACTGTCTAACAATTCTAACAATTTAAGACCAAGACGCGGTCAAAAATGCAAGTGGGTACACTTGCCTGTGATGGCAAGTGTGTCGTCTGTCCGGGGCGTCTCGTCCTGTCTTCGCGTCCGCGGTAGTCCGTCTGAAAAAGGGTCACGGCGATGGTGTCAAGTCACTTTTTTCAATAAGTCCTATTTAGGGTTTGGTTCTAGATTGTCGGGACTACCCTATTCGTCAAAGTCACATTTTTGGTGTTTCGTTCAACCTAGATCGACTACTATCCTATGTGCACAGAAAATTGTCCGATTGTCGATCTTTCTACGGTAAGCAACGTTTTACAAGTACTGAAAGTAAATTTAGTTATAGTTGTCCAATTTTAGTTTAGGGTTTGATTAGCTACGGTGTGGGTTTTGCTACTCGTTAGGGGAACCAACCTCGTGATGCTGTCCAACAAGCGGAAGTCGGGTCTGAACGGCGAAACATCGACGTCGTCTGGAACTCCTCGGCCGCGGGTAGTGCAGCGAAGTATCTCTAGACAGCGGGGTGGTGATGTGAAATCAGCGAGCTAATCAGTGATCTCCTTCCCGTTGCGGGTAGCGCAACGGATCTTCACGACGGCGGCGACGTCGGGTAAAAACACGTGTGCACAGTGACGCACGTGTATTCCGAGGGTCCAAAGGGCTGTCGGTAGATGAGGTAAGACCAGAGGAAGATGCTATACCCAGTGGATGGCCAACGGCATGAGCGTACGGCGGTGGGTGGCCGTGAGAAGCCGGAGAGGACAGATTCGCGCAACGTTCGTTGTCGCGCGTCCCTGAGGAATTCCAGCGACGAACAGTGAAAACGAGAAGTTGCAGAAGGTTAATGACTTCAAGACGAAGCCAACGGCAGTGGAGTTGTCATCGGGGGTGGTCAGAGATGATCGTGCGCAGGCGTCGAAGTTCAGCTTCCAGATCTGTGAAAAATAGCCGATACGACATGTTCCGACGAGGATTCCCGGAGCTACAGGTGGGATATGAGCGTGAGTGAAGTTTCAGTTGGTAGGGGGGTTCGATAGCAGTCCAACGGCTGTAGGGTGGTCATCGTAGGTGGCCGGATGGCCGGTGGGCGTAAGTTTTCCCGGCGGTGGCGCAGATCTGTAAAACTGTCGTTACGTCGAGTTCGAGAGATGTTTCGAAGAGGTAGAGATGAGGAAAGAGGGTAAGGGGAGTTGGAGATGCTTGGGGGGGTCAAAGGAGAGTTCGATGGTGGTGGAGATCACTGGAGGGGGTGGCCGGAGGCGGGCGTGAGCCGTCGTTGAAGTTCAGCCTCCAGATCTGTGAAAAACAACCGATACGGCGTGTTCCAACGACGATTCCGAGAGCTACAGGTGGGCTATGAGCGTAAGGGAAGTTACAGAGCGGAGAGGGTTCAAAGGGGAACAAATTGGCAGGGGTGGTGGCCGGAGGCGGCGGCTGGCCGTGAGTTAGATGGCCGGCGGCCAGATCTGTGCCATCTTGCGGCTATAGGTCTTTTAGAGAGGTAAAATGGAGGAGAGAGAAAGGCGGCCGGAGGGGGATGGGTGGCCGACGGCCAGAGGTGGTCGGAGGTGGCTTGGGGTGGCCGGAGAAGAAGAGGAAACACAGCAAGAGATGGGTTAGCATGAGATGTTGGCGGCTAGGTTTGTGTTGCCATATGAAGAAGTATGGTTTTGATATTTAGCTTTGGGCTTTTGGTTAAATGGGAGAGATATATAGAGATAGTGAGAGTGGAGACAGGGAAAAGTGGATGTGTGAATAGTGGCTGCAACTAATTGCCATGATACGTGGGAGAATAATTAGGGATTGATTAGATTTGAATTTCAAATCGATTAGCGGTTAATCAACGGCTGAGAATTGATTAGGAGATATCTTCCACTACGGGCATCGGAAAAATAATCCGAAAATACCGGGACGATCGTGGAGACGAGAAGTACGGGGCTACAGTGTCCAATTGCGTGTTACACCTACCAAAAATTATCGTAAAATCGGGAACCACGTATTGGTGCCAAAAGACCAAAACGCCCTTCCATTCAAAGCTGTTTTGCGAGAAAACGAGCCGTGAGATGACGTTCCCAAAAATTACCATAAAATTCTACACTTCCATACGGTCACAACGACATATCACATCGTATATACCAAAACCAAGAAAGAGTCAAATAAAATACGTGCTCGAAAGGTACGTGCACGTAGAAAATACGAACGGTCGGAAAGCGGCCGTTACACAAGCTTTATGGAGTCGTTGCCGGGGAGGCAACTTGCTTGTTTCAGTTAGGACACTGTGAAACCCCGAGACTAGTTCACATCATCACCTTGTGAAAATTTTCACATTCTACATTTTTATTTTCATTTTTTTATTTTTTTACTATTTGTTTTTATCTGGCTTTATACCAAACATGCTTCACGGCTGTTTCTTGATTTTCATGCACATGAGCTCAAGAAGTCTTGACGACTTAGTTCCTTTAGATCCAGAGATTAACGCCAACGGGAGATGTTTGAATGCCGAGAGAAGAAGAATGGAAGAGATTGCCGCCAACATGGGAGAAAATACTCCTCCCCAGAAGTCCTTGCTTCAGTATTCGATGCTGTCCATCGGGTCCACGTCCAGCATCCAACCTCCGGCTATTACAGCCGGAAATTTTGAGCTGAAGACGTCGTTGGTGACTTTGATCCTGTAGGATCTAAATAAGGCCTAGAGGGGGGGTGAATAGGCCTTTGACCAAATTATCGCAAGATAAAAATTAAGCCTAGTTTACAGCATGCAGTTTAGGAATTGGACAATCAAAGCATTCACAGAAGACACAGAATTTAACGTGGTTCGGTCCCCATGACCTACGTCCACCCCAATGAGCAATCACTTATACTGTTTCTTTAAGAAGTTACAATCTCCCTTAGATTGGTGCACCAACACCAACCTGTCAGACCAACTCAAGCTCACCAAAGCCAAAAAGAAACATACAAGAATCACTCCCCAACCCAACTTGCCCCAACAAGTTTGGTTCCCAGAGTCCCAAATAGCGGAAGAAATTATATTACAGAAATGCTGATCAAAACATTAATAACTTCACAAATAAATAAGATCAAGAGTTTAGAAAGCTCATTTGTGAAGATCTCTCTGGTTGTCGTCTTTCAGCACATCAGTAGATTCGCAACGCTTCTTACGGAATGATGATCGGATGTCTGTAGAAGAAGTAGTCGCTGTCCCCGTGGAAGTAGTCGGTAGAAGTTCCTCACTCAAAATGATCTCATTTGCTGCACAGGAGGAACTAGCTGCTCAACTTGCTGTCACTGCGTCGGGGATGAAGTCACGGTCGCAACGCTTCTTACGGAACTCAATTTGGATCTCTAGAACTCCACTTATTGATGAAAATGTGAAGAGATGTACATTGGTATTTATAGAATTGAGTTAACGGGTCTGGTTACTGTGCGAGGGGATCCGCACGAGGCGGCTTGGCAGGTTTAAATGCGTCGGGCCCGCATCCGCAAAACACGCGTTGTCGGCAACCGTTCGATCGCAGATCAACGGTCGTGATTGAGCCACGTCGACGCGGATCCGCTGCGCTTCGCCCGCCAGCGTTGACTCGGCGCCCGCCGCTGCTGACTCGAGTCGGCAGCGCCTGAACCGTTGGATGGCGATCCGACGGCGGTGATTGTGCCACGTCGCCACGTGGCTGACTCAGCGGCGCCCGCCATCTACGAATCGTGGGCGTGGTTGGTGGCCGTTGGATCGGGATCGGGCGGCGGACAAGCGGCCACGTCGCCCCGCTTCGATCGACCGTCAGATGCAAAATGAACGGCCAGGATTGCGCCACGTCAACCGTATGGGCTGCGAAGAAGCCGTATCTTTGAACAGTGCCGTATCTCTAATTTCCAGTGTATTTCAGACGTATTCTTGAGTATTTTGGCACCAAATAAATCCCAAATATTCTGAAAAAATTCTCAAAAATCCCAGAGCTTCATTTTGACATGTGAGAATTGTTTCACCTCATTTCACCACTTGTAGAAAAAGTTTCTTCTTTGTATACTCAATATTTTCTCGTATTTCCCCGTATTGGGACTTCAAACAATCTCCATAAATCCTGAGAAAATTTCCATGATGTTTATAACCTATGGTTAACTCTAGGGTAGAGTTTCATAGCTATACTTTCTTGTTTGAGCAGCTTGTGTAATTCCAAATGAAGTTTCAGCTCCGTATTTCAACGTACTTGAGTACGTTCATGTGTAACCTGAGCAATCATGACTATAGGGACATGTGACACACTCAACAAACATATTAGAACAGTTCAGTAGGGTTTGTTATCATCAAACATAGGTTAGGATGCTGTTTCCAACAATCTCCCCCTTTTGATGAGAACACACCAGACATTAAGATTACATCAAAAATTTGTGAAGTGTGTGAGTGTGTGAAGTATGAATATGAGCATGAATGGCAAAATGATATGCTCCCCCTATTGACATGCTCTCCCCCTATTGACATGCTCCCCCTATCTCTGACATGCTCAATCTTAATATTTCTCTCCCCCTTTGTTTTCATCAAAAAGTATGAAATAGCATATGATGAATGGAAAATTGAACATTATAAAGCAAAACAAAAGACAATACATCGATGACCACAAGGAATAAATAAGCAATAATCACCAAATCATAACTAGCAGAATTCATCTCCGTGCTCAAGTGTGATGATCAAATGTTTAGTACATATGGAGAGGTAATAAGGAATACAACCTGTCATAACCATCTTTTCCACTAAATATATGAACATCAAAGATTGAGTTTCCCCTTCTCATGTAATATGAGTTCAAGTTACCAATTCCAAACATGACCGAGAAGGATTTTTAAATGTGAAATGGCAGTGCTTGACGGACTTAACACCAACGCTTAAAAATGACATTTATAGCATAAGTTGGATGTCCAAGGGTAGTATCAAGGACATGAATCGTATCCATTTTTCATACGAAGCTCTGTGTATATATTTGGAAGACACTCGTCTTGCTATTCTTTTTATACACGTATATTTTGAAGAGAGCTTTTCTTTTTACCCATGCCTTGAAACATCATATCCCATTAAAACATAAATTAGTCCACCAACAACCACTTTTCTTATTCAATATTGCAAATCCATATCAAAAAACATTTTGATTTGTGTAAGTGTGATTGGAAGATGAAAAACGTCAGTTACTCATTAATGAATATGACCTAATTAAGCATGTAGTCTTTGAATGCAAGCATTGGTAAGAATATAATAGTCAAAATCCATAAGACATATGTTTTGCATTTAAAGCTATTTCTGATGAAAAGAGCAAAATGAGGAGATAGACAATTCACTTTTCCTTTCTTTTTATATTTTTATTTTTCATTTTTTTATTTTTTATTTTTCATTTTCATTTTTTTTGTAGCACACCACACAAAAACAATAAAAGCACACCAAATAATATTTTTACTCTAAATATAATCAATAATGCCCAGTTCTAGACGTAGACGATAAAAACGATCTTCTGGCAATGGTTTTATAAAGATATCTGCCAACTGAGAATCAGTAGAAATATATTCAATGGATACATCCTCTTTTGCCAAATGATCTCTAAGAAAATGATGTCTTACATCTATGTGTTTTGTCCGAGAGTGATGAACAGGATTGTTAGAAAGATCTATAGCACTCTTACTATCACATCGTAATGGAACTTTTCTAAGATCCAAGCCGTAGTCAGACAGGGTTTGCATCATCCAAAGTACTTGGGCACAGCAACTGCCAAGGGCAATATACTCAGCTTCAGTAGTGGACAAAGCAACACTGTTCTGCTTACGACTAGACCAAGAAACCAATGAATGTCCTAGCATAAAACATGTTCCACTAGTGCTCTTTCTATCAATCATACTACCAGCATAATCAGCATCAGCATAGCCAACCAAATTAAGATTACCACAAGAGGGATACCATAGTCCAAGTGTAGGAGTGTGAATAAGATATCGAAAAATCCTCTTAATGGCTATCAAATGTGATTCTTTTGGACAGGCTTGAAATCGTGCACACAAACAGACAGAAAACATGATGTCTGGTCTAGATGCAGTTAAATAGAGTAAGGACCCAATCATACCTCGATAAAGCTTTTGGTCCACATTTATACCTTTGTCATCCTTTTCAAGCTTCGTCGTCGGACTCATTGGAGTTCGCATTGGCTTTGCATTTTCCATCCCAAATTTCTTCAACAGTTCTTTTATGTACTTGGTTTGGGAAACATATATGCCATCTCCAGTTTGTCTTACTTGAAAGCCCAAAAAGTATTTCAACTCTCCGACCAGACTCATCTCAAATTGATCCTGCATAACCTTTTCAAACTTTTGGCATAAAAGATCATTAGTAGCACCATAAATAATATCGTCCACATAAATCTGAACAATAAGAAAATGATCCTGTTCATGCAAGATAAACAAAGTGTTGTCTGCACTACCCTTTTTAAAGTTATTTTCCAAAAGATATGAATTGAGACGGTCGTACCAAGCTCTGGGAGCTTGCTTCAGACCATACAAAGCCTTTTGCAACTTGTAAACGTGATTTGGAAAACTATGACTTTCAAAACCAGGGGGTTGTTCAACAAAAACATCTTCTTTCAAATAACCATTTAAAAATGCACTTTTCACATCCATTTGCTTCAATTTAAAACCTTTGAAACTTGCAAAAGCCAGCAATATTCTAATGGCTTCTAATCTAGCAACGGGTGCAAAAGTTTCATCACAATCAATTCCCTCAATCTGGTTATATCCTTTGGCCACTAATCTTGCCTTATTTCTGATTACATTTCCAGATTCATCAAGTTTGTTTTTGAAAATCCATTTAGTGCCAACAATTGGGTAATTATCAGGTCGGGGCACTAATGTCCAAACATTATTTCTATCAAACTGATTAATCTCATCATGCATGGCCATAACCCAACTTTCATCAGTTAAAGCGATTTCAACGTTCTTAGGTTCAATTTCAGAAATGAGGTCACCATGAATGCATAAGGCACACAAGTTATTGAAAGTGGATCGAGTGCGTATACCTTCCGTAGGAGTCCCCATGATCAGCTCAGGTGGATGATGTGGATTGAACCTGAGCTCTCCTCTTTCCAATCTATTTCCTTGTGGTACTTCTGGTTCAGCTTCCTTTTGGCCTACAGATGGTTCAGCTATGTTTTCAGGCTCTGTAGTTTCCTTGTCTGCATCTTCAGTTTCCCTGCAATTTAAAAGATTTATTTCAGCTTCATCAAATTTCACATTAATTGACTCAACAACAGTTAAGGTTCGTTTATTGTAGATCCTGTATGCTTTGCTCCTTGATGAATATCATACGAACACTCCTTCGTCTGATTTGGATTCAAATGTCCCCAGCTGATCTCCTGTGTTTAAAATGAAACACCTGCATCCAAATACTCTGAAATATGAAATGTTAGGAGTCTTGCCATGCCACAGTTCATAGGATGTTTTGTTCATTAAAGGTCTAAGCATAACCCTGTTGCAGACATAGCAGGCTGTATTCACTGCTTCGGCCCAAAAATACATAGGAAGAGAATAATCATTAAGCATGCTTCTTGCCATCTCTTTTAAAGTTCGATTCTTTCTTTCGACCACTCCGTTTTGTTGAGGTGTTCTAGGAGAAGAAAATTCATGTAAGATCCCTTTTTCCAAACAAAAGTTTTCAAAAACAGAGTTTTCAAATTCACCACCGTGATCACTTCTAATTTTCATAATTGAAATATTTTTCTCATTTGAAACTTGATTACAAAAATTTTGGAAATTTTCAAAGGAATCCGATTTCTTGGCTAAGAAGTAAACCCATGTATATCTAGAAAAATCATCGATCAAAACAAAACAAAATCTCTTTCCATTGAGGCTAGCAACATCGGTAGGCCCAAACAAATCCATATGAATCAATTCTAGGACTCGTGAAGTGGTAACTTCCCGAATTCCCGTAAAAGTGGATCTAGTTTGCTTACCTTTTGTGCATGCAACACACAACTTACCATTCTCGTACTGTTGATGTGGCAAGCCTCGGACCATGTTTTTATTCTCCAGCTTATGTAGCAACTTCATGCTGGCATGTGATAGTCTCCGGTGCCATAGTATAGCCTCCTCCTCCCTGCCAATCAAACATTTAGCAATTGTCATTTCTTCAATTATTATTGTATAAACATTATTTTTCCTATTGGCTATGAAGAGGGTATTACCTGTGACCGAGTCATAAATTTTACAAATTTTCTCATCAAAAAGTACTTTCATACCTTTGTCACAGAGTTGGCTTATGGAGATGAGGTTGTGTTTGAGATTTTCAACCCAGAGGACGTCAGAAATTTTAAAAGTATTGTTGCCAACAATACCTTTACCCATTACCTTGCACTTGCCGTTGTCCCCTAATGTAACACTTCCTCCTTCTTGCTTCACGAGGCTAAGGAACTTGTCGCTGTTCCTTGTCATGTGTCTTGAGCAGCCTGAATCCAAATACCACTCACACAGTTGTTCCTTAGCCACGCTGAGTCCCTACACATAAGAAGAACAAGGTATGTGTGACCTGGGTAGCCAAATAGGTCCACAATGGTTAGTCATAGTACCTTTCGGAACCCATACTTGTTTGAACTTCATGTTTTGGTTCTTATAACAACAATTTCTATATAAATGCTCAAAAGAACCACAGGTATAACATTTGGCGTTCCGTTTCTTTTTCTTGATGTAATGATTTTTCTTTATCATGTTTTCATTATAAACATTTCCAAATCCTAGTCCTTGTTTAACGTTTTTGATTGACTGGTATCCAAGAATGATGTCTAGTGATTTCCTTCCTACACCAAATTTTCTGATACTCAGTTCTAAATCAGAGACTTTGGATTTCAAAAAGATGTTTTCATTTACAAGCATGACACTTTTATTTATAAAACTCTTTCTAACATTATCTTCATTTTTAGCGAGAGTTTCTATTCTTTTATTTAGGCCAACAATCTTTTCATTACCATTCTTAATTTCTAGCTTTAATGAAGCACAAGTCTGACAAGGTATAGCTTCAGTAATACTAGACTTTCCTTTGAGTTTTTCAATGGTAATTTTGAGCGATGCAATTTCATTTTTCAATTTTATTTCATTTTGCAAAACATTATAATTTTCCTGCTGTAGTTGGAAATTCATTTCTTTATAATTTTCTATAGAGGATTCAAGAGAAGTAATTTCTGAATTCATGTTTTCACAAATGTTCATTAATTCTGGTAAAGAAAATTCATCTCTTACCTTGTTCGTGTCGCTTTCACCTATTAGGCAAAGTGATGATTGCGCTACCTCGTCTTGTGGTTCGTCTTCATCGTCATCATCCCATGTTACCGCAAATGATTTCCCTTTGGCTTCGGATGACGCGTTCTTTGTTGGACAGTTTTTCATGAAATGTCCAAATTTCTTGCAGTTGAAACATTGAACACTTTTAGTAGTATTCTGTTCAGACGAGGAATTCAAAGGATTAAACTTATTAAAACGATTGAACCTTTTTGCCATTTCAGATTTTCCGGCAGGAGTTCTGATGAAGCGTCGGAATCCTCTGACCATCAGTGCATGTTCCTCGTCGAGATCTTCTTTGTCACTTTCTTCGGCTTTGAGAGCGATGGTCTTTAAAGGTTTAGCCTCACCTTTTTCTCTTGTCTCGACGGTTTTGAGTTCCAGCTCATGGGATAACAGATTCCCAATCAGATCATCCAGCTTCAGCTTAGTGAGATCTCTAGCTTCTTGGATGGCCGTCACTTTAGGTCGGAAGGAACTAGGAAGCGCTCTTAGGATTTTCCGAATGAGGTCGATGCTATCGTAAGACTTTCCCAAGGCTTTTGAGTTGTATACGATGTCGGTGAAGCGAGTGTACATGTCCTTGATGGATTCTCCTGGTAGCATGTGGAAACCATCGTACTCTGAGCTCAGCAGCGCTAATCTGGACTCCTTCACCTGAGAGGTTCCTTCGTGAGTGACTTCGAGAGTGTTCCAGATTTCCTGCGCAGTAAGACAATGAGATATACGGTTAAACTCAGTTCTGTCAAGTGCACAGATAATTGCATTCATAGCTTTACCATTCAGAGCATAAAGTTTGTTATCGTTATCATCCCATTTATCTTCTGGTTTTGGTACATTAATATCTTTAATTTTGATTGTAGGTGGGTGATAGCCTTTAGCAACAATTTTCCAAATTTCAAGATCTGAAGAGACTAAGAAAATTTTCATCCTAGCTTTCCAGTAAGCAAAATCAGTCCCATTAAATTTGGGTGGTCTAACTGTAGACTGTCCTTCAGCAAATGCTGAATCATATTTATTCATTATGAACTAGACTCAAATGGCCAGGCCTGGCGCTCTGATACCACTTGTAGGATCTAAATAAGGCCTAGAGGGGGGGTGAATAGGCCTTTGACCAAATTATCGCAAGATAAAAATTAAGCCTAGTTTACAGCATGCAGTTTAGGAATTGGACAATCAAAGCATTCACAGAAGACACAGAATTTAACGTGGTTCGGTCCCCATGACCTACGTCCACCCCAATGAGCAATCACTTATACTGTTTCTTTAAGAAGTTACAATCTCCCTTAGATTGGTGCACCAACACCAACCTGTCAGACCAACTCAAGCTCACCAAAGACAAAAAGAAACATACAAGAATCACTCCCCAACCCAACTTGCCCCAACAAGTTTGGTTCCCAGAGTCCCAAATAGCGGAAGAAATTATATTACAGAAATGCTGATCAAAACATTAATAACTTCACAAATAAATAAGATCAAGAGTTTAGAAAGCTCATTTGTGAAGATCTCTCTGGTTGTCGTCTTTCAGCACATCAGTAGCTTCGCAACGCTTCTTACGGAATGATGATCGGATGTCTGTAGAAGAAGTAGTCGCTGTCCCCGTGGAAGTAGTCGGTAGAAGTTCCTCACTCAAAATGATCTCATTTGCTGCACAGGAGGAACTAGCTGCTCAACTTGTTGTCACTGCGTCGGG